>OY811971.1:16748733-16966233 GCA_963681505.1 Eunapius fragilis
GAAGAAGAAGAAGAAGAAGAAGAGAAGAAGAAGAAGAAGAAGAAGAAGAAGAAGAAGAAGAAGAAGAAGAAGAAGAAGAAGAAGAAGAAGAAGAAGAAGAAGAAGAAGAAGAAGAAGAAGAAGAAGAAGAAGAAGAAGAAGAAGAAGAAGAAGAAGAAGAAGAAGAAGAAGAAGAAGAAGAAGAAGAAGAAGAAGAAGAAGAAGAAGAAGAAGAAGAAGAAGAAGAAGAAGAAGAAGAAGAAGAAGAAGAAGAAGAAGAAGAAGAAGAAGAAGAAGAAGAAGAAGAAAGAAGAAGAAGAAGAAGAAGAAGAAGAAGAAGAAGAAGAAGAAGAAGAAGAAGAAGAAGAAGAAGAAGAAGAAGAAGAAGAAGAAGAAGAAGAAGAAGAAGAAGAAGAAGAAGAAGAAGAAGAAGAAGAAGAAGAAGAAGAAGAAGAAGAAGAAGAAGAAGAAGAAGAAGAAGAAGAAGAAGAAGAAGAAGAAGAAGAAGAAGAAGAAGAAGAAGAAGAAGAAGAAGAAGAAGAAGAAGAAGAAGAAGAAGAAGAAGAAGAAGAAGAAGAAGAAGAAGAAGAAGAAGAAGAAGAAGAAGAAGAAGAAGAAGAAGAGAAGAGAAGAAGAAGAAGAAGAAGAAGAAGAAGAAGAAGAAGAAGAAGAAGAAGAAGAAGAAGAAGAAGAAGAAGAAGAAGAAGAAGAAGAAGGAAGAAGAAGAAGAAGAAGAAGAAGAAGAAGAAGAAGAAGAAGAAGAAGAAGAAGAAGAAGAAGAAGAGAAGAAGAAGAAGAAGAAGAAGAAGAAGAAGAAGAAGAAGAGAGAGAGAAGAAGAAAGAAGAAGAAGAAGAAGAAGAAGAAGAAGAAGAAGAAGAAGAAGAAGAAGAAGAAAGAAGAAGAAGAAGAAGAAGAAGAAGAAGAAGAAGACGAAGAAGAAGAAGAAAGAAGAAGAAGAAGAAGAAGAAGAATGAAGAAGAAGAAGAAGAAGAAGAAGAAGAAGAAGAAGAAGAAGAAGAAGAAGAAGAAGAAGAAGAAGAAGAATGAAGAAGAAGAAGAAGAAGAAGAAGAAGAGAAGATGGAGAAACTTTTTTTCAGGTTCGAGTGTGGGAACGAGAGAGCGTTATCTCTGTTGTCTGAAATTTCTAAGCGTCGGCAGTTTTATTACATTGTAGGTAATTGTTGGCTGTATCCAAATACGCTCGCTAAAGGCCAACTGGTTCTACGGTGCAACGGCAATAGTGGAATCTGGTGTTTTGCTAATCGTATTCATCACACTTCAAATCCTACATAGGACCTACTAACGTAGGTCCTGATATCATTTAACTTCATTATTTAACTCGTATCTAACACTGTGTACATGAACATGTAGTTATTTCCAAGCTATACTATAAACATTTAAAATAAAGCAATTGATGTCCATTACGTAATGATTATTTATACAAGCTACATAACTTACGCAGGGTTTTTTCGTATGGCCAGACGTGCACGTGCAATTCTATGTGATGTCATTCTATATTATTATCACGGATGGCCCACGGAAGGCCTGAGGCTAATAGGTACACCGATCAGCCGTGAGCTCTGAAACGCAGTTGTATATGAGCCCTCGCGTTAGGGCCACCTCTGAGCCTTAATCGGTCTGGAGGAGGAAATTAAGGGGACACGACTTGAAGAATGTACCGTATAAAGTGGATGGTATGGCCAAGAGGCAAGTTGTGACGCATGAAATTGAACCTTTCGCACCCGGCGCCCGGCGGTACATACCCACCCTTTAGGATAATTAAGTTAAAGCCAATTACATGTAGCACACACACACACACACACACACACACACACACACACACACACACACACACACACACACACACACACACACACACACACACACACACACACACACACACACACACACACACACGCACACACGCACACGCACGCACACACGCACACTTACACACACACACACACAACTTAGTAATACCAAGAATGGGTATCTCAACCTGCAGGTCAACCATGCGATGACATCAAGTTTTACAACCGAGATGAGCCTTACTTCGAGTTCACTAACTTTGCTGAATTTCCCATCGTTGTTGATGAAAAAATATGGCCGACATCAGAGCACTACTTTCAAGCGCAGAAGTTTGTTGGAACGCCATACGCGGAGCGTATACGTAACCTGCCCCGGGCAAGAGAAGCCTTTGATCTCTCCCGACAGCCACAGGTGTCCCAATGGCTACGTAACGACTGGGAGAAGGTCAAACTGGACGTGATGCACAAGGCTCTTCTGGCCAAGTTCTCCCAACACAGTGACCTGAGGGACATGCTGGTGAAGACGGGAAGCAGACAGCTGATCGAACACACCTCAAGGGACAGTTACTGGGGAGATGGAGGAGATGGGCGTGGTCAGAACCACCTGGGACAACTGCTGATGAAGGTTCGGGATGAGCTGAGAGGATGCTCTGGTGTAGAAGAGTTTGGGACATCAGTTGACCCAGCAGGGGAAGATCTTGGATCTTCAGTAGACGCATCTGAACTAAATGAATATTCAAGTACTATAGACATTCGGCATGGTACAGATGGATCACATGATCCTCCTGGACCATCTAGCCAGCCAACAGATGGATCACATGATCCTCCTGGACCTAGTCCGCCAACAGATGGATCACATGATCCTCCTGGACCATCTAGCCAGCCAACAGATGGATCACATGATCCTCCTGGACCTAGTCCGCCAACAGATGTATTACATGATCCTCCTGGACCACCTAGTCAGCCAACAGATAGATCACATGATCCTCCTGGAGTACCTAGTCTGCCAACAGATGGATCACATGATCCTCCTGGACCATCTAGCCAGCCAACAGATGGATCACATGATCCTCCTGGACCTAGTCAGCCAACAGATGGATCACATGATCCTCCTGGACCACCTAGTCAGCCAACAGATAGATCACATGATCCTCCTGGAGTACCTAGTCTGCCAACAGATGGATCACATGATCCTCATGGACCACCTAGTCAGCCAACAGATAGATCACATGATCCTCCTGGAGTACCTAGTCCCCCAACAGAGGGATCACATGATCCTCCTGGACCTAGTCCCCCAACATATGGATCACATGATCCTCCTGGACCTAGTCCCCCAACAGATGGATCACATGATCCTCCTGGACCTAGTCCCCCAACAGATGGATCACATGATCCTCCTGGACCTAGTCCCCTAACAGATGGATCACATCATCCTCCTGGACCTAGTCCCCCAACAGATGGATCACATGATCCTCCTGGAGTACCTAGTCTGCCAACAGATGGATCACATGATCCTCATGGACCACCTAGTCAGCCAACAGATAGATCACATGATCCTCCTGGAGTACCTAGTCCCCCAACAGAGGGATCACATGATCCTCCTGGACCTAGTCCCCCAACAGATGGATCACATGATCCTCCTGGACCTAGTCCCCCAACAGATGGATCACATGATCCTCCTGGACCTAGTCCCCCAACAGATGGATCACATGATCCTCCTGGACCTAGTCCCCTAACAGATGGATCACATCATCCTCCTGGACCTAGTCCCCCAACAGATGGATCACATGATCCTCCTGGACCTAGTCCCCCAACAGATGGATCACATGATCCTCATGGACCACCTAGTCAGCCAACAGATAGATCACATGATCCTCATGGACCTAGTCCGCCAACAGATGGATCACATGATCCTCCTGGACCTAGTCCCCCAACAGATGGATCACATCATCCTCCTGGACCTAGTCCCCCAACAGATGGATCACATGATCCTCCTGGACCTAGTCCCCCAACAGATGGATCACATGATCCTCATGGACCACCTAGTCAGCCAACAGATAGATCACATGATCCTCCTGGACCTAGTCCCCCAACAGATGGATCACATGATCCTCATGGACCACCTAGTCAGCCAACAGATAGATCACATGATCCTCATGGACCTAGTCCGCCAACAGATGGATCACATGATCCTCCTGGACCTAGTCCCCCAACAGATGGATCACATGATCCTCATGGACCTAGTCCCCCAACAGATGGATCACATGATCCTCCTGGACCTAGTCCCCCAACAGATGGATCACATGATCCTCATGGACCTAGTCCCCCAACAGATGGATCACATGATCCTCCTGGACCTAGTCCCCCAACAGATGGATCACATGATCCTCATGGACCACCTAGTCAGCCAACAGATAGATCACATGATCCTCATGGACCACCTAGTCAGCCAACAGATGGATCACATCATCCTCCTGGACCTAGTCCGCCAACAGATGGATCACATGATCCTCCTGGACCTAGTCAGCCAACAGATGGATCACATGATCTTCATGGACCAACTAGTCAGCCGACGGATGGATCACATGATCCTCATGGACTTCCTAGTCAGCCAATAGATGGATCACATGATCCTCTTGGACCTAGTCCCTCAATAGATGGATCACATGATCCTCATGGACCACCTAGTCAGCCAACAGATGGATCACATGATCCTCTTGGACCTAGTCCCCCAACAGATGGATCACATGATCCCCCTGGACCTAGTCTGCTAGCTACTACTCTTCTTTGCTCATCTAGTGACTTGATTGATGGACCTGATCAGAAGGGACAGACAGCTGCACCAATGGAATCCCTCAAGGCAGCTGGTTCAGATGGGTGCGGTGGTTCTGAAGCTCCAGAGCAATGCACTCAGCCCTGCACAAGAGCTGAGCCACTGTCCAACAACCCCAATTGTAGCCCAGGTGGGCTACAATTGGGGTTGTTGGGCTGTAATGCAGTGTGTCACCAAATCTGTTATCCGCTGCCAGTCAAAGTCAAAGAAGCCATTGATTTCCATCCTTCTGACATTGGAATGGCTAGCCAAGATGCCTCTTCATCTCTGTGTGGGTGGGGGAACCCCCCACTTATGAGTGGACAGGACAACTCCCCTTCTCTCAACAAACACGGGAAGTCCCAGGCTCTGAACAAACAGGGGAATTCCCCACCCGTGAGTGGACATGGGAACACTTTGCCTACTTCTGTTTCTGCTTCTGATGACATCAGTGTGCTGGTCAGAGCCCCCGAGGGCATCCTGGTGGACCACAATGTGACCTTTGACCTAAAGGTTAACCCACATTTGCCCGATGACACAGTTGGACGATCAGTGATGGTGGAGGGTAGGGCTAAGGTCAGGATTTCTGTGACGCAGATCAGCCTGTCGGAAAATTCCAAATCTATTGAAGTGGAACTTGATATATCAAAGAACTTTGATCTCCTCCCATGACATCACGTGATCTCCTCCCATGACATCACGATGTAAAAGTATGCATGTAAACAGCTCAAGCTGACCAGTAGTGACGTCACATGCATGGCGCGAAATTAAAAACGTTGTTATTAATTTCATGGCACTGTATTCGAAGGCATCGCTTCTTGGTTCATCCAGTAAGTAGCTATAGGAAGGGGGAGGGAGGGGGAGGGTGGGGATGGAACGTCTTCGCTTCTCGCAATAACGTGTTTCAACACCGAAACGCATCGCAGGTCACAGCCGCGATATGTGTCAGAATTACAAGTCACCTAAGCAAGTGGAATTAGTGGACAGTAAGCGGGGTGGGCCTTTAAAGGCACTTCGTCACGCGGAGCAACCACACGAGATCAAGTTCTACAACAGAGAAGACCCTTACTACGAGTTTACGAACTTCTACCCTTCTCCCGTGGTGATAGACGGCAAGACGTGGCCTAGTACGGAGCACTACTTCCAGTCTCAGAAGTTCGTGGGGACGCCCTACGTGGAGGCCATCCGTCGCTTTCCCACGGCGAGGGAGGCGTTCCAACTGTCGCGCACCCCGCAGGCCTCGAGGTGGTGCCGCGGGGATTGGGAGAGGGTGAAAGACGACATCATGTTGAAGGCGCTGCGGTGCAAGTTCACAGGCAACCCTGAGCTGAGGAGGAAGCTTCTGGAAACGGGGAGCAGGAGGCTGATAGAGCACACCCACAACGACTCGTACTGGGCGGACGGAGGGGACGGGAGCGGTAAGAACAAACTGGGCAAGATACTGGAGAGGGTGAGGTCAGAACTGCAGACAGCACCGCCTCCTCAGGACACACGTGCAGCACGCCCAAACAGCGGGTCGTTCTCCACTGGCGGTCAATTCCTTACTAGTTCTGTGGAGTCATTATCCTTAAGTACCAGTAAGGGAGATACGCAGCCAACATGCGTTTCATCGCATGGCCATCAAAGCTCGTTAAAGAGAAGCAGCTCGTTTTCAACCTTAAGTGGGGAGACTGCTGGAGTGACTCATAATCATGTCGTCACCCATAAAGACAGCCACACTCCAAACCGTCAATTCCTTACTAGTTCTAGTTCTGTGGAGTCATTATCCTTAAGTACCAGTAAGGGAGATACGCAGCCAAAACATACCACAGCTGCTTCATCGCATGGCCATCAAAGCTCCTTAAAGAGAAGCAACTCGTTTTCAACCTCATCGCGCAGTGGGGAGACTGCTGGAGTGACTCATATAAATCATGTCGTCACCCGTAAAGACAGCCACACCCCAATAAGCGCTAGTTCATTCCCATCGCACAGTGAACGCGTATCGGTTCCTTCAAAGTCCTACTCGCCTTGTGTTGCATCCTTAAGGGACAGTGATCAAAGACTTGGTAGCTACGGCAGTTCGGCTACTGTACGCACTTCAGACCTTTGTGATTCATCACTGAGACCTGGTGGTACTGAAAATTACCCCCAAAAATGCGGCAGTTTAACAAGGAGCAATTCTTTTACCGTACACAGAACGTACGACAGTAAGGCTTCAGCACACTCTCCATCGAGAGCCGGCCCCCCCTCCTCGGTTAGCACTGAGAATTGCCCGCCAATTTTAAAGAGGAGCAATTCTTTTTCCATGGATGGAACGTGCAGTGGAAGTGCTGTGGTGTCCTGCAGGGCTGGCCCTTTGGTTAGCACCGAGAATCGTCCATCGATGACTCCACTGCAGCCGTACCAAGCCTTAAAGGCGGGCAGCTATGTCTCCCCTCAAGCCTCGAACGCTCGCGCAGTGCAGGGCGGCATCAGGGATCCCTCCCACTCCACCACCTCCTCCACCATCACTTCCACCACCTCCTCCCCCATCCCCTCCACCACCTCCTCCAAGGTTGCACCTCCAAAAATCAAATCAAGCACCAAGCCGACGCAAGTGGCGACTCACCGCAGAAGGAATGATAGTGACTCTAAGGGGTTAAACATTCTAACCTGGTTACCAACTCCGTTCAGGCGGACTTAATTCATTTTCGTTATTCTTTTATGACATGACAGAAACCATTAGTCTGGGGACCCGACTAGTGGTACACGTACTAATGTACATGTAACTTGACTTGTATCTGTTTGGGTCTGGGTACGGGATTAAATTCCACGTGGAGGAGAATGTTAAAAGCATTGAAGCAGAAGTCCCTAAGTGTGGAAGAGAGACTCAAAGTAGCTTCGTACGTATGGAGGAGAGAAGGAAGCGCCAAGGAGGCAGAGCTGACCAAATGGGTGTGCGAGGAAATATGTTCGGCGTATAGCAAGAAAGCGAGGTGGGTAGTAGGCCTACGTGAACGCAGGAAGCGGTACGTGCATGCGTTGAAGTGGCGCTGCACGCCTCTCAGGTCTCCAACAAGTGCGGACATGTGCTCTATGCTGTGGGAGTTCTTGTGTTGTGTTATTGGACAGAAGGGCAGCTGCAACTTTACCGCTCATGTAGTGCAGGTATGACAAAGACTTCCTCCCTACAGTGTACATGGCTGAGTAGTGTTTTCTATTGAATTCTCCCCCACGGCAAAGGCTTGTATCAGCTCTGTCAATAGCGCGCAAATGGGTTCGAACGAATTACTCACTGCGGTTGCTGCCTTGCGTTGGTCGAAGCTTGCGCTCGGACTATCTTCGCTTCCTCCAGCTTTCTTTAAATACGACCTCCTGGTAAACACCCGCCATCTCTCGAAGATATTGAACATAAAAGCCTGTCGCTGTTGTTACAGGTAGCCTTGGTGGAGGGGAGTTTGAAGATGTGTGTGGCGGTCATTGTGGGAATGGACTCCTCCCGTGCGGACGTTCTGCCCGCCCTCAGTACTCTCTTACGTCACTATGGTTACGTGCAGAGCACTCAGGCCAATCCAAAGAAGGTGTGGTTCACCAATCTGCGTGCAATTGCCTGCATGCAATTGCTTTTAAAAACACTAAATGATACACACACTTACGCTCTCTTATGTTGTGCAGGTGTTCACTAGCACATGTTCCCAACTCCTGGAACCGTTGCTGTTGCTACGGAGACTGTTGCATACGAATGGGACAGCTGAAGAGCTGATTTGTGTCATTGATGACATCATTTTGCAGTTATTTAGCAAGTATGAGCCATTGTGTGTGTGTGGTTGTGTGTGTGTGTGTTGGTGTGTGTGTGTTTGTGTGGTTGAGGCACCGCAAGTGTCCCTTGTATATATTCCAACATCTCTCCGCTAGGGACCACCTCCCTGACATCACCTCTGCCTTAGAAGGGAGTGGCTTTGAGGAGAGCTCTGACAAGAGGTCAGCCACCAGCTATGTCAAGGTGCTTCTGCAGACCCTCAGGCGCATGGTTGAGGCTGGTGGAGATAGTCTGGAGGTGAGGAGTATCCTGTGTTTACCTTCACCTCCCTAACCTCCGCTCCCCTCTACATCTCCCCTCTCCCCCTTTTGTTCCCACCTCCCTCTCCTCCTGCCCCCACCTCCCTCTCCTCCTCCTCCCACCTCCCTCTCCTCCTCCTCCCACCTCCCTCTCCTCCTGTTCCCACCTCCCTCTCCTCCTGCCCCCACCTCCCTCTCCTCCTGCCCCCACCTCCCTCTCCTCCTGCCCCCACCTCCCTCTCCTCCTCCTCCCACCTCCCCCTCCTCCTGCCCCCACCTCCCTCTCCTCCTGCCCCCACCTCCCTCTCCTCCTCCTCCCACCTCCCTCTCCTCCTCCTCCCACCTCCCTCTCCTCCTGCCCCCACCTCCCTCTCCTCCTGCCCCCACCTCCTTCTCCTCCTGCTCCTTCATCAGGCTGTACATGATGCTTCTCCCGTATTGCTGCGATGTTTCCTGGACCAGAACAGGTAAGGTGTCAAGCTTAAGGCTCATTTCTGTTTGTTCTCTACATGTGGCCAAATGTTTATCTTTACCAGGAAAGAAAATGCTTTGCCACGTTCTGTGGAGTTTCACTTTCTATTCACAATACTTTCAATTGTTGGATTTCCTGTGGACAAAAAAAGTATTGCCAAACAGGAGGTGGATGAGTCTGGGGACCTGATGAACGTAGCAGATAAAGAAGCCTTAAAACAGCTGCTCTGTATGATGACCGCCTCAGGGAGTGGTGGGCGTGGTCTGAGGGCTCTGCAACAGTGTCTTCAAATGGCACACAAGTATGAAGTGTATCAGGTGAGGGTGGTGATAAGGTGAGGGTGGTGAAGGATGTGAGAGTGATCAGGTGAGGGTAGTGTTGGATGTGAGGGTAATCGAGTGAGGGTGATGATGATGTGAGGGAGGTGGATGTGAGGGTGATAGGTGAGGGTGGTGAGTGTGATCAGGTGAGGCTGGTGGCAGAGATCAAATATATGATCTCTGGTGGTGGTAAGTGTGAGGGTGGTGGCTCTGGTGGTGGTAAGTGTGAGGGTGATCAGGTGAGGGTGGTGGTAAGTGTGAGGGTGATCAGGTGATGGTAGTGAATATTTCATCTTGCAGGCTGTAGGGGATGGAGGAGATCAGTTACCTCAGCTTCAGTCACTGGTTAGGGAGGTACTTTGTTCCTATCCTAGGTGAGTGTGTGTGTGTGTGGGTGTCTTGTAGTGAGTCACGGCACGTCTCATGTTGCCATTAGTGACGTAGAGGCAGCGATGGGCTGTATTCGCTTGCTGGGGAAGCTGACCCACAAGGGGGTGGAGCCTTATCTGCCGGTACTTTGGGGTGTTCTCTTCTGCCAACGTACTGCTGAAGCACAGGTAGCCATATGTTTTTGTTCAGTTGTTACATCTGGACATCTTGTCCATGTGCTTTGGTTTTTTTAAACTTTTTTTTTTTCCATTGCAGAGTGTGTTCAGTGGTTTTGTTGAAGACTGCATCCAGACATATGCCAAGCTTAAGCAGGTAGCTGGCACCTATTGTGTCTCGTGTCCTCTCCATATGCCCCTCCCCCATATGCACCAGTTTAGGGTGCTGGTGGAGACACAGCTGATGGCTCTGAGGATGATGATGGACCTAAAGATGGCTCCACCCCTTACACCTGTGATGAGCAGAGAGGCAGAGGGAATGTAAGTGTAACCACGTGACCACGTGACCACATGACCACATTCTGTTATAGTCATAGATGAAAAAATTTTATGTCATTTTGTTGTTTAAACATAGCTAATGTTTAAAGTACATGAGGGAGTAAACATTTATGACGCCAAAAACTTTAAAACTGATCCAAAACATGTTTTTTAAATCCAAAACGAGAGGTAGAATCACCCGTAGAAACAAAATATGTTTTGTATGCAATACCAATTATTGTCAAATTGAATCAGTACCCTCTCTACACTACACTTGTTGCTAAGGTATTTTTACAGTCTACATTTAACACATTGGGGTATTAGCGTAATGGAGCAGGTGGTAACAATTACTTCTTTGATTCTGTCACAGACGTTACATTCATGTAAAGTAGTAAACAGGTGTTGTCGTCATATTACAACTGGTTGGACAATTGCCATTTAGAAATGGTTACCAAAAGCTGTGTGGAAACAACATAAAAATTGAGCCATTTGCGCCTCCCTTTTGGTCTTCTCCATCAGGTATGGGAGACATGTTCAGGAGCTACCCCATGGTCAGTGTGTGGAGCTGATGGAGGTAATGGTGTGTGCTCTCCAAGAAGACTACCTCGCAAAACTGCACCCGACCAAGAGGTCAAAGCGCAGGAAGACGTCGCTGACCCCTAAGCCTGGGGAGGAGGAGCGTGAGAATGGTGTGGCATCCTGCCTGCTGAAGATGGTCGACCTGTTTGGTGTGGTGGTGTGCTCGGTGCCTCTGGATGTATGGGGCGGTGGGCTCCAAAAGGAGAAGGCCAAGAATGTATTGGACCACCTTACGTGTACGCTGTACCCTCAGCTTATGGAGGCTGCATGTGGCGAGGTGAGCTTAGCATGAGTCCTCCCACCCCTACCTCTTCCCTCACTTCACACCCCCTACCTCTTCCCTCACTTCACACCCCCTACCTCTTCCCTCACTTCACACCCCCTACCTCTTTCCTCACTTCACACCCCCTACCTCCTCCCTCACTTCACACCCCCTACCTCTTCCCTCACTTCACACCCCCCACCTCTTCCCTCACTTCACACCCCTACCTCTTCCTTCACTTCACACCCCCCACCTCTTCCCTCACTTCACACCCCCCACCTCTTCCCTCACTTCACACCCCCTACCTCTTCCCTCACTTCACACCCCCCACCTCTTCCCTCACTTCACACCCCCCACCTCTTCCCTCACTTCACACCCCCTACCTCTTCCCTCACTTCACACCCCCCACCTCTTCCCTCACTTCACACCCCCTACCTCTTCCCTCACTTCACACCCCTACCTCTTCCCTCACTTCACACCCCCCTACCTCTTCCCTCACCCCCCCCTCCCTCAGAGCACACTGTTCCTACCAGCTCTACATCTCAGCTACCTCGTGTGTCAGCTCACGTCCAGCCTCAAGGTGGTCCATCCAGCGGTGGTGAAGGAGGTGTGGCCACTCCCCCTTGTGTGGTGTGAGGAGGGACACACCCTCGTTCCAAAGATTTGGGACACCTCCCCCTCTGTGAGATCGGCTGACCCTTTATTCTCCATCACCATGGTGAGTTACATTGTCCCTCCAGTGGGGGTACTGAGAGGTGGACGGCCTAACTATATCCTATTTGATCCCCACCCATGTTATTGGGTACTTAAATGGTGGAGAGGGAGCAAAAAGGATGGACAGCAGCCCTCCCCCCCCCCCCGCCCCGTCCTCCATGGCCTGATTGTGTGATTATGCAAAAATGTTTGTAGGTAGTACATATAGTGTCATGCAAACCTCCAGTTGTTGAGAGCACAACAGATACACGTGAATGATGCCCGCCCGTATGAAAAGGGGCTATGCCTGGCAAGCTACCAGCGGGCGGTGCAGCCAAATTAGTGAGTGTATGCCCTTGGGTTGCGTTGTGAAACGTAGTGTGTCTGTTCTAACACGCCTTCAAAACGTAAACACACATGTAATGTAGATGTTCTATCGTTATGTCGTGTTACTGTAATCATGTTCCTGTCGTTTGTAGAAGCACATAGCTGCACTGTGCCTCAAGTTTGGAGAGGAAAACGTTCTTCAAAAGGAACTGGCATCCCTTGTGTTTGAGGGCTTGGATGTTCCCGTGGTTACCAGTGTGGACTGGAGTGGGCAGGTGGGGTCGCCTCCTGTCACTTCCTCTGACTGTCTTACTGTACCGCCGTTTCCCCTCAGCTTCTAGGCATCACCGAGGAAAGCCTTCCCACTGCATCGCTCCTGCTGGTGCTCTCCCAGTTCCCAGTCCTTTACCACCACTGCGGTCCTCCCCACATGAGACGTGTGGCTGATGCTATTTTAGGTTCCCTACTGTGTGGGTCGGATGATGTTAGTGGGAGCGTTCAGCCACACCCAGTGGTGGCGTTCCTACAGTCCCCGCCTTACCAGGACATGAGGGGACTTCACGAGGCGTTGATTGCTTCTGTGCTGTCTCATTCAGCAGCCAAGGCACCTAAATGGTACAGTGTGTGTGTGTGTGTGAGGGGAAGGCACCTAATTGGTACAGTGTGTGTGTAGGGGAAGGCACCTAAATGGTACAGTGTGTGTGTGTGTAGGGGAAGGCACCTAATTGGTACAGTGTGTGTGTAAGGGGAAGGCACCTAAATGGTACAGTGTGTGTGTGTGTGTGTAGGGGAAGGCACCTAAATGGTACAGTGTGTGTGTGTGTGTGTGTAGGGGAAGGCACCTAAATGGTACAGTGTGTGTGTGTGTGTGTAGGGGAAGGCACCTAAATGGTACAGTGTTTGTGTGTGTGTAGGGGAAGGCACCTAAATGGTACAGTGTTGTGTGTGTGTGAGGGGAAGGGGTTGGGTGTAGCATTGGACCCCACCAACCCACAGATGTCCTCAATGCCCCGTGTGTTGTGCTCCCACTATAGTCTCCATGAGGATATCAAGCGTGCCTTGCTGTGGTCCAGTGAGGGTGTAGAGGAGAGTGATGGTGCTCTTACCTGCGAGGAGGTGTTCTCTCGTGCCCTGACCTGTGCTCTGAGAAGGGATGGGGAGGAGGAGGATGACCCTGTAGTTAAGGCTGGGAAGAGGACTGAGAGATATGTGAAGTGTTTTGGAGCTTATGTCCATGTGAGCCAACTAATATACACTACCTACACCCTTACACGTATGTAGTCTAATATTGTTGCTGGTCACATTAATATACACACATTTGCTTAGAACTACATGCATGTAACATGTACATTAGACATTAATAGTGGGTAGATGATCATTTCATACATACATGTACATGCATCTACACATACACATGCACACACACACACACACACACACACACACACACACACACACACACACAACACACACAACACACACAGGTTCTGTCGTCCATTCCTTTGGAGGCCCTGAATGTGCTAACACGTCTTAGGCTATTGGTCTCCTGCACCTGCTGGTCCATTGTCAGCCATCAGCCAGCTGCCTCTTCCCTTACAGCCAACACACCTCACCTCCTCACCCACGTCCCTGCCCTCCAGTCCCTCCTGGTGTGCACCCTGTCATCTCTGGTGAGGCAGAGGGGGAAGAGGAGGGGCGGAGCCACGGGTCTGCCCCAGAACCTCCTACCTGCAGACCAGCTGGCCGTGTGGTGTTACGGCACCACAAAGAGACTGATGAACCAAGGAAAGGTACGCCAGCATTGCATGACCACGCCTCTCTAGGCCTACATGTATGTATGTACACATGTGTGTCCGTATGATTTGCATGTAATGTACGTAACAGAATTACTATTAATTTAAATTATTGTTATTAATTGTACAGAAGCAATAATAAATATATCAATACGCTGATACATAAATAACACACAAACGCATGTGGACACCATCCTACTAAGGATGGCCGAAGAAATTGATCTTATGAGGCAGGTGTTCAGCCTGCCGTAAAGATCATTTATAACGACCGACTTTTGGCTTGGAGCAGGCGATTATTGATGTAACTGTTAATTATTCACCCTGGGCATGGTTGCTTGCTTACGTTTTCATTTCAGCAAGAATATAATAAATCAATGTGTCTAGATACGTGCGTGAATATCAACTACCATACACATGTACATGTGAGAATGTTCTTTTAACGATCTCTTCAAGAGCCCTCCTCCTCCTCTTCTTCAGTCCGCTCCTGGCATTTGATAATCTCGGGACGACTTTCATTCGACAACTCATTCACACAAGCGATGAAGCGTTAACATAATCGTCAATGTCAACCAGTATTTTGATGCTGGCATACAAGCCGTCTTTAGTACTAAACAGTAGAGCCAGGTACATAAAAGGAAGTCTATATTGTTTCATTCTGTCGCTAGAGCCGCTATTGTTTATACCAGCACCACCGCTATTGTTTAGATGCAGGCACTGGCATATAAGCTACAAAACTGCCGTATTTCGTACTAATCAATAGAGGCTGGTACATAAAAGGAAGTCCCAGTTGGTTTGTTGCACCGCTGTTGTTGCCTACCAGCATCAGCGGCACTTTAGGTTTTCGGAAATGAGTATTAATATGTTTTATTTGGGTAAATATAAAGATGGGTGTATACGTTGTACAGCCAAAATGCTTCACTTCTATCAGTGCAAGCAGCTTTAAGTGGGTGAAACTGAAATCCAATGTCACCTATTTGTAGTAAACCCCCCCCCCCCCCCCCCCCCCTAGTCTAGTGTACAAAACTGCCAATTAGATGCCTCCAATTGGCAGTTTAAATCGATACACCCGAATAATCACACAGCAGTACTGCACTGCTGTTTGCATCCTGTAGTTGGAATGGTTTGAATGGTTTAGGCAGCACACTCACGCACACACACACACACACACACACATCCAAACCCACACAATCCTGGTACAATCAACATTGCTGCCGCCACATGAGTGTTTAAAAATCATTTTGACATAGGTTCACAGTACAACTGGCCTTAGAATGTACAGTACTATTGGCATTGACATACAGATGCAATACTCAGTGTTACGTGATGAAAGAAGAGAGCACACTGCATGAAAGTTTGGATTTACGATATATTTACTACTGTTCAAATGTGGTGCAAATGTGTATGTAAATATGGTATATGTGACATTTCCACAATAGTAAATGATATTTACTAACACGTTTGTACCACATTTGATCAGTAGTAAATGTATTGTAAATCCAAACTGTCATGCAGTGGCAAGATGCAATGCTGCAGTCCTTGATGTGTAAACACATCGAGTTGCATTAGTAAATGCGCCTCTCTCTATCAATGGCATGGCTTCATCTAACAGCTGAGCCTTATCCACTATGTCCTTGCACACATCTAGTCCATGTTCCCATTTCCTCCAACTGAAGCCTCTGGACAAGATGAAAAATAACCATTCCCAAGTAGCATGCACTTATTTAAATAAAGGGGAACATCTTTAGAATTTTCTAAACAGGGATTCATTATTATCAGCTGCTTAGTTTGCGATAGGACGGTTGGAGGTTAAAGGTTAACAATCTATGGTTACAGACATTGGAGACAGACAGTTAGTGTGCCCTGTGCTAGCTACGATAGCTGAGTTGGTTTGGAGTGTTGCGATCCTCACCCAGGGGGGCCCTCGACTGCACGACTCACCCAGGGGGGCCCTCGACTGCACGACTCACCCAGGGGGCCCTCGACTGCAGGACTCACCCAGGGGGCCCTCACCCAGGGGGGCCCTCGGCTGGGTGGTCTCAATTTTTTTCACGCAGCACACGATTAGTAGTAGCCTGGTCCTTATGCAATGGGACATTGACATTCAATGGGTCTGGCATTTGCACTCATATTTTCGTACATATTTTATTATGCGTGTTGTGTTTGTTGATCTGAAGGTCTTACATTTCAGGCCGACAGGAAGGTGGTTGCCTCCAGCCTCATGGCAATAGAGAAGGCTGTGCACTGGGGTCTGGTGAACAGCAGCAGCTGTGAGGGGATACTGAAGGAGGTGTGGTCTGCCTTTATGTAGCCTACATAGCTGACCAATCGTCTTCTCATCTACCTGTAGGTAGCTGGTGACCTTGACAACATACCTTCTAATGCAAACGTCATAGATGAGACAACGGGATATGCTGAACAGTGTGTTAAGACCATCAGTGGTATTACATGCAAGGTCAGTACACAGGTGGCAATTGCTGGTCAAGCCTCTGTATTTAGCAAGGCCAAATAGCTTCTCTGCAGACAATCGTTACAATGTTTATATTAAAAGTTACTCAACATGCAGTTAGGGTGTGAATAATGACATCTCTTGAGTTACATAAGACTTGTACTTGTACATAACTTTCACCTTCAGATCTTCAAAGAACTTGCCACGCCCTCATATTCCATCCAGAAGTTTTGTATGGAGCTGGTTGTCATGGTTGCAAAGGGTGTGTTCCAGGTGATAAGATGGCCGCCCATATCAAGGCTACACAACTATGCCCTTCTCTCTGCATTCGTGGCACTCATTGGATCCTGTCCACAGCTGCTTTCTCCACTGTAAGCACGTGTGGTAGGCCTGTCTATGTGGATGATGGCCCTCTTCCCCATCCCATCCCATCCCATCTCTGGGCTAACTAGTTCAAGGACACATGCTTGCACACTGTTCAAGGATGTGGTGGGTGTGGCCACTCACATTGACCCAACCCCCGAGGTGCCTCTTTCCGATGAGCTTGACAAGGTGTGTGTGTGTGTGTGTGTGTGTGTGTGTGTGTAAAGGTTCATTCCATCGCTCCAATGAATTCTAACATGTAAGACACCTGAGAAAAGCATTTTCTTAGTCAGTGATGATTGTAAATGATTGTATTGGGTTATTCCACTATGTTATTTTGCATCTCAGATTTTATAATAATGTCTCATATTTATTTGCGTTTAAAAAATGTCCATTTCCCCAATGGCCGAGATGTGATCTCACCACGTGTGCATGTGTTTGATGATCCCTTTGTCCTCAGACACTTGCTGTTCTGGACATCCTCATGCTGCCGGCTTATTCCTCCAATCTACCAGCACAGGACACACCCACCTTACCTGAGGATGCTGTTCTTGCTTCCTGGACCTCCCTCCAGTACCACCTCCACCACCTGCTGGGTCGCTATGGATACTGCAAAGCCATGGAAACCTACAGAGAGCTGAAAGCCTCAAAGTGCAGGATGGAGGAGGGACCTGAGCTGTTGTGTAGGTCTGGGGACCCGTCAGAAGGGGAGTGTCTCCGTGTGGTGTGTGGGAAGGTTGTTGGAAACATGGCTCAACTGTTGGGCGTGGCCAACAGGGAACAGATAGGATCTGTGTTCCAGCACATATTCTCAGAGGTGGGCTTTGATTAAAATGTCCTCTTCCTATGCAACGTGCATTCTCCGTATAGTGTGTGATCAGGTGTGCTCTGTCTGTGAGCACATTTTGTATCTGTTGGAGTATCATCATGGACTCCAAGCTGACCGAGGACAGCCAGAAGGAGCTGAGAAGATGGCTATGTAAGGTACATACCTATAGGTAGGATATGGGACAGTGTCCAGAAAAATCTCCCTTCTGGATAGTTTTTCAAGTTTTCCCTGATCTCCTAAGAGCATCCTAAATTGGACTATCCATCATAAAGTTATAAGGCACTGAATTTATAATTAGCCATACATTTCAATGCGAGCGTTACTTTTCTTTTGCTTGTCCTGGAAAATTTGATGAAGTATCATAAGGGTGATTTTGCTGGGACACTTTTCAATATATACATGTACATATATATAAGTTGGCCTTTTTATGAAGGTGTGGGTGTATTTGGATGTTTACACCATTCTCCCTTCCCTTTCAAGGTTCTGCTTCTGTGCATGTCAGCCATCACTGTTTGCTCCACTGATGCACCTCAGGTTGCTATGGTTACTGAGCTAGTAGGAAGGTTGGTCTCCATTCCATCCCAGGTCTGTGCACGTGGCTGTGTTGTTGTAGTGAGACAATCTTTTCTCTTGGGCTGTGCTGTTTAGGTTGGTCTGGATGGCAGGAGTGTGGTCATATCACTACATGTCTGTTCAGCTATGGATGGTGTGTGCACCACCAAGCCATCAAACAAGTAATACCAGGTGGTGTTTATCACTCTGTCCACTGCCCCTCCCCCCACCTCCCACCCACCCACCCCCCCGCACTTTCCAGCTCTGTCCAGCTGTTGAACGGCATGTGTCACCTACTGTCAGCTGTTGTTAGGAACCACTCCCCCATCGCTGGGGCTTCTCCTGCACCCGTCATTGTGTCTGTCAACAGTATCCTACATAACCTGTGTCTACCATACTGGGCATTAATTGGAATATGAATGTATGTGGTTTTTTTTGCATGGACTTCATAGATGTATTCCTTAACTGGAGCCAGAACTAATTGAGGCTGTAATTAGGCAAGCACAAGAGCCTGTTGGCCAATCAGTGGGTGAAGATGACAGGGGCTACCCTTTCATTACAAACATCACTCACTGTGCCGCCATGGTATCCAGGTGAGCTAGGTGCACCAGGCATTGTCCCCACTGCTGTGTATTTTACTCCAAATAATGCCCAGGCTTTTGGAGGCTGTGGCCAAACACCCAGTTCTAGCTAAGGTGAAATACAATATTGATGTGTTTGAATTTGGCAGCACACATGTTGACGTACACATGTATGCAGTTTGTCAGTTACAGTGTGATAGCCTTCACTGTGTCCTCTAGAAGTCACCCTCTTCATCAACGTGTCAAGGTTGGTGGGTGTCCTCCATCACACCATACCCTCCTTTACCTCTTCCATCTGCCCTCCTCCACCCACCCCCACCCCCACACACACAGCAAGCCCTTCTCCCGGGTGTGTGTGCCATGATTGGGGTGTGCAGCCAACATGACTCCGCCTTCATCAAGGCAATGCTTGGCCACACTGACAGAGAAGGCTACCAGGAGTTGGTGGAGGAGTACAGGTCATTTCACAGATTTACTGGTAGGGTGTGAGCTTTACTATCACCTCAACTTTGGCCACACACCCAACCAACCAACATTTAAATCTGTTTATTTTTCTGTTATAAAAATTTCATTGTTTCATATATATATATATGGGACGGTTTCCGAGAACATGATACTTTGCTATAATATACTGCAGCGAAAAGTTTGCCTTGCGCTGCTGATGACGATCTCTAGGCCTGATGAGTGGCACGTTCCCAAAGAGCATCATATCGTCCTTCAGACCATAGGTTGCAAAGATGCTCAATAGACACTGGCTTATGATGACGTCCTCTGTGCCTGCATGATGAAAGAACACACTTGGGGAGTAGAAAAAGCTTCAACCATGACCTTTCATCATTCATCAATAAAACCGACCTTAGAGTGTCAGATAACACTAGTGCAAATACTGGCCTAGATTTTGCAGGTATGTGGCGAATGGTGGCGCATTGAAGTTTGCAGATGTCTTCAAACGATGGCAGCATGAAATGAGTGTCTAATAGTGGGATCACAGTTGGGGGGATAGTACTCTGGTTACATTTAGTCAAGTGGGATGCAATGTGTGAACGAGCAACAAGGTGTGAACAGTGAGGACAGATAACCCGGCCATGCTCAAAGAGCCAAGTATCAGGTACAGTACTTGGGAGCAAGCCTTGGGCATGCAGGTTGAGGTGGTTCATCCACATATTGGTTGCAATGAGTTCAGTACAGCCTTGCACCACACATATATCTCTCTGTCCTTGGGTGCGTGTCGTTTGTGGTGGTTCTGGTACTAGACTAGGAAGTGACGTTAACTTTTGCTGCGAGACTGATAATGAAGATGGAAGCTGTGAAGGCGGTAGTACGATAGATGCAGTAGAGCTTCACAACAGTGACGATGGAGAGACAG
This sequence comes from Eunapius fragilis, assembly GCA_963681505.1. Taxonomy (NCBI): domain Eukaryota; kingdom Metazoa; phylum Porifera; class Demospongiae; order Spongillida; family Spongillidae; genus Eunapius; species Eunapius fragilis. The sequence goes on from OY811971.1 coordinate 16,768,798, forward strand.
GTTGCTGATGGGCCGCGGAAGATGATGACTTTTGAATTCCTGATGATGATTGTTCTCCGACACGTGTAACGTTCAAGATATTAACACATTTTCCCCTTCCGCCGGGAATGCAATTGACACAAGCGCGTTCCTCCTGACAGCATTTGCATGAGATACAGCGGGCTTTCATTTGCAGCAATTGTTACTAATGATAATAATTAAATTATTCATTTATACGTGTCCGAAAGGAGGGGGGGGGGGGGGGGGGGGGGGGTTGCAACCCACCCCACCCCCCCCCCCCCCCCCCCCCCCCCCCCACTTGGATCCGCCACTGGTCGTGTTCTAATTCTCGGGTGGGCATAACTCGGAATGGTTTAAAAGATACCAATCGCTTTAGAATCTCCTGGAAGGGTATCAGATATATAAAGCATGAACTGACATACGTAATCATTACGTAATGCGGAGTGCTAAATTGCAGCAATATTCACGTATAATTAGAATTGTGCAGCTATAACAGTTCATTTGATCGCAGCTTTTGGCTAATAGCGAAGTTGTTTTTATCAAGAATGATAAAAAATAAGCGCTTCAGCAAATTTAGCTATTCAAACTATAGTCACTACAAGCAGCTGCAGCAATGCATTGTGGCCCAAAGTTTTCACAATGCTTTCACCTGTTTGAAATAGATTTTATGAATGTGATTTTTAGCTGTGCGAATAAATAAAGACAAACCATTGTCTCCAAGGCTGTATTTTTCGCAAAATAGTAATGGGCATGTGTTAAAGTGTTAAAAACGGAGAATGCAACATATACTATTGTGTCTTACTGGCTGAATTGTTCATAATAGAATCCAAGAAGACAACAAGAAGTTTGTCATATTGAGAAATGCAATGTCATTGATGCTTACAGGTTGCATTGTATATAGTTGCATCCAACGGTGATGAGAGATACGTAGGAATGTTAAGTTGCAATGGTAAATGCAGCACTACTGATACTGACATTCTGTATAACGGTAGCCACAGCATGTAAATAGTGGATGTGAAATTATATTTTGAAATGTAACATCTTTTATACTTACAAGCTGCATTGTTGATAATAGTATTCATTGGGACAAAAAGTAGTGAGTTCAGCATTGTGCAATGGGAAATGCAATATCATTGGTACTTACAGGCTGCATTGTTTATTGGCCAAAGCGAGGAGTAAGTAGGTGTGTTAAGATGCAATGGGAAAGGCACATCATTGATACTCACTCCTGCATTATTCAAATAACATCCAAGTAGCATTTTATAAGAATGTGGAACGGGAAATACTGCAACATTGATGCTTACAAACTTCATATTTCAATCATTGTATATACAATGACAATGAATAAGTATACGTATTTTATGGGTAATGGTGTTTAGCATCATATACTTACTCCCTAATATGTTCACATTTGTCCAGAATGACATGCAGGGAACAATGAGGCATATTATGGTACAATTGGAAATTCAACATAACTGACACGTACTGGATGCATGTATTTTTGATAAAAGTATTCAATGATACATTGGCAGGCTAAAGTGCAAGGGAAGTGCAACATCCTGGATACTTACAGGCTGCATTGTGTAATGGGCAGGGAACAAAGGTGTGTTAAAGTGCATTACAAAATGAAGCCTCATTGATACGTACATACTGCATTGTTCATAATTGTACATGGAAACAAGGAATTGGTAACCAAGTATGTTAGTACACAACGGGAAGTGATATATCATTAATGCTTACTCCCTGAAAAGTTGAAAAGCAATTAGTAGAGACAATGTTAAAGTGAAATGGAAAATGTATCATCGTTGATACTTACTGACTATATGGTTTGATTAGCATCCACAGTGACAAGGGATGAGCAGGCATGATGTTATTGGGCAAGATCATCATTTATGCTTACAGCCTGCATTGTTTCAAAAATATCCAATTCATAAATTAGCAGCCATGTTACCGAGCAATTTCAAATGCAACAGCAATATACTTACACACTGCATTGATGACAATGGTAATGACAGGAATAAGTTGTTAAGCAATGGGGAATACATCCACTTTGATACTTACACACTGCATTGTTTACAACAATATCCATCGTGACAAGGAATAAGTAGCAACTTTAGGTGTATAGAATGTGCAAAATCTCAGGACTTACGCACTACATTTTTTGTATTATATCCAAAGACAAGTACAGTTAGGAAATGTAAAACATGCAAAGTCATTGACACTCACAAGCTGATATATCATAATTTTATCCATTGTGGTAAATAGCCATTAATCAAATGCGAAAAAATAATCAACTTCATATATCCTTACATTCTGCAGGGTTTGTAACAGTTAGGCACAATGAGAAATGAAATACAATTATTGATACTTACATACTTCATTATTTATAATAGTATGCATGGTGCAAAAATGAAAATTTGTAGGTTATATTTGGAAAAACAGCATCATTGATACGTACATACTGCATGTTCATAACAGGATCAGTGGTGATAAGGAGGCATGTTTCAGGCGCAATGGAAATGCAGCATCCTTGATACTTACACACTGGATTGTTTATGATTTTACCCACAGTGTCAAGGAATTGATAGGGATGTTGAGGTATAATTAAAAATGCGAAATAAATAACACTTACTCCCTGCACGAGTATTGTGTTATCATACAAGTACCAGTAACAAGGAATACGTATATATGATAAAGTTGGATGGAAAACGTAATTTATTGATACTCACACCCTGTATTGTTAATCCAAATGCGAATAAGAAGGCATTTTAACTATAGTTCAATGAATATATACTTACTTACAGGCTGCATTGTTCATAAATATTCATGGTGTCATAAGTAGGCGTGTTAAGGTGCAATGGAAAATGCACATTAGGTTATGATACTCACACACTGCCATGTTATTATTATCCGTGATGGCAAGAAATGAATGTGTTAGCTTATTTTGTTCCGGCATTGGAAACGTAACATCATTGATGCTTACTTTCTGCATTTTGTGTTATATATTACCAAAGTCATGGTATGTAAGGTACAAGGGGAAAGGAAACATCACTGATACTTACTGACTGCATATTTTATAATAGTATCACCCGTGACACAAGGAGGAATAGATAGCCAAGTTACAATGCAATGGGAAATGTGCAGAACATTGTTGAGACTTACTCCCTGAATATAATAGTATCAATTAAGGTGATATGGAATAGGTAAGCATGCATATTATGGTGCAATGTAAAATGCAACATCATTGATACTTACACACTGTTCATAATTTCCAAGGTGAAAAATAAGATTTATGGTGCAATATGGAAAACCAGTACTACTGTAACGACCTGTGAGATCATCGTCACCTTAGTCAGCTGGTCAATCAACACTCCAGTGCAAGTTTAAGCCTGCCTGTTCGAGAACATTCTTATATATATAATGATGTATATATATAGGATGTGCATGAGATATAGAGTTAGAGTGTTTCTGTATGCTGGGTTCTCTGCCTATTAATATTGGTCTCGTTACATTGGTGGCAGCGGTGGGATATGGCAACGGCAATCCACGGTTTAGCGCTTCCCGAGATAAGTGTGGAAAAATTTGAGCACTCCTGGACTAGGTTTGAGTTTACTGCCGCGGCAAACAAGTGGGATAATGGCCGAGACCTGGTGATACTGCCTGCACTGCTTAGGGGAAAACTCCAGGACTTCTACACCACACTGAACGATGACGAGAAGAAGGACCTAGCGACACTGAAGAGAGCACCAAGTGATCGAGCCGGTCTCACGAAAGATCCATTAGCGTCAGCGAAGAAGTTTACGGAAAAGAAGCAGGATGCGAAAGAGTCTGTAAGGTACTTTGAAGCGGACCTTAGAAAGTTGTTTACTGAAGCCTACCCGGGAGAGGATGCCAACGAATCTAGCGTCTTGTTAGGACGTTTTGCACTGGATTACTCCCTGAAATAACGAGGCAGATGCTGCTGCGTGGTAGCCCGACCACGATGGAAGGCGCAGTAAAAAGTGCGATAGAAATTGAGCGAGCCCTTGGTTTCCAGACCGTCGAAACACAGCAAGCACAGGCATTGCGAGCGGAGGAGACACCAGTGAAGGGTCATGGTCAAAAGAGCGAGCTCGAACTGCAGGAGAAGTTGGACCAAGTACTGCGTCCTATGGAATCATTGGAGCTGCGATTCGGATCTGGACGCCGAGCGACGGCAAACTATCGCTGCTATAGCTGCAACAGAGAAGGCCATATTCGACGTCACTGTCCCTTTGCATCTGCTAGTCAAGTGCAAGGGCGGGGTCAACGGCGAACAGGAAATGACACGGAAATTGATGAATCAGTCCGCGGGGACGGCGAATGGAATAAGGCACCATTTCAGGTATGTGGTTGTAATCTTAGTTACACCACGATGTGTGCACGCGGGCTGCTCGGGGGTCGACCGGTTCACTTTTTGATAGATTCGGGTGCTGCTGTATCAGTCGTCAGTCATGATATTTTATCCACCAGCGCCCGCGCGGACATCACTAAGGCGGCTCCTCTCACGGTGGGAGCAAACGGTCTCCCATTAGATGTGCTGGGTAGCGTGAAGCTTCAGGTTAAAGTGAACAATGTCTGTACTTCACATGTATTCATTGTAGCTAGGAAGCTTACTGTGGACTGCTTACTAGGAATTGATTTTTTGTCTTGTCATGGAGCGGTGCTTGATTGCGCAAGAAATACGTTGTCTTTCGCCAGCAAACCTAGCCAAGGGAGCGCGGGGGTGGTACAACCAATGCATGAACGGTTAGCGTTGCAGAAACTATCCAAATACCGGCAAGATCTGGAATGTTGGTAAAGGGAAGGGTAGAGCACCCTAGCTTGTTAACAGGAAAGGAGGGATTGGTAGAGCCCAACCATAGGAACTCGAGTGGGTATCTGATTGCTAGGAGCCTGGACACTGTTGGCGGTTAGTAATGAAGTGAATGTCCAAATCACCAACATTACACCCAAAGAAGTGACACTGTACCGAGGCATGCGAGTTGCGGACTTCAGTGTGGGCCAATGCATAATGAGTATTGACAAACATTCCTGTGAATCACAGAGCACTGAGATGCCCAAAGTCGATTTGACAGGGGCAGATCTTACCCACTCCCAGAAACGAGACTTGAAGAAATTGATAGGAGAGTTTCGGAGACTCTTTGTCACTGAGGGCGGTCCAACTGGTCGGACATCAAAGGTCAAGCATCCTATTGTAACAAATGGCCCACCAGTTCGGGAACCATTGAGAAGGATACCTCATATGCTTCAAGATACAGTGAAGGCAGAAGTTGAGAAGATGCTCCAACACGGTGTGATAAGGGAAAGCAGTAGTCCATGGTCATCCCCAATTGTGATGATCAAGAAAAAAGACGGATCGTGGCGCTTTTGTGTAGACTTCAGAAAAGTTAATAGCATGACCCAGAGAGATGCTTACCCTATACCTCGCATCGATGAAACATTGGAAGCCCTGGCCGGATCACAGTTTTTCACAACTTTAGATTTGGCTTCGGGATATTGGCAGGTAGAGATGGAAGAGGCTGACCGAGCAAAGACAGCATTTTCCACTCGTGAGGGGCATTTTGAATTTAATATAATGCCGTTTGGACTGACAAATGCCCCAGCCACGTTTCAAAGGCTTATGGAATGTGTGTTGGCAGGTTTGACATATGAACAGTGTTTAATTTACAAATAAAGTTTGTGAAAGCTGTTAATTGATTGAAAATGAGTTACGAGCTGAAAGCGTTCGTCAGCCTTTACGATCTCCTGCAGAGCACCCTAACCCCTGAAGACGTAGCAGGCAGGTGCTTTGCAAAGGATATCATAACGAGCGCCGAGCTCGAAGAAGTGCAAGCAGTTGGTGCGAGGCATAACAAGATGGCTGCCCTTCTAGGTGCGGTCCAAAGAGCCATTAAATTGAACCAAGCGGCTTTTTACACTTTTCTTGAAGTGCTTTCTAATGAAGCAAAATACACTGGTCTTGTGGCTCAGCTGCGTAAGTACATAGTAAACTGCCGGGTTACTAATTGGGTTTATTGACGGGTTAAACCAATTGATCGCCAACGTAGGAGACTAAGTTGCTCCGCAGGCAAAAGCAGAAGCACCTGTTCGGGTACCGCCCCCACAAGTCAGTGCTCCAAAAGGTAACGGATGTAATGATCTCCTTAGGTGTCTCCTGGATGGATTGCTATCACATTATGTAGCTAAGGGCAATCATACATTGGGCCTTTAACAGAAATCTGTATGACTAAAAGGTCCACTAGTGGTTTTTTTTTTTTGCTGATCTTCAGGCTACATGCATGTATGCAAATTTATTTGTTAGTGAATATCTGAAGGCGTATCTGCAAATTAGTGCTATTTCATAATCACCTATAAACATGACATATTTTCAAATGAGAAAAATTAGTAGTAACTTCAAAAATCATGCCGACTGCCATGATAGGCTGCAGTTAAGATTTCAGTCATTATTTGCTGGCTTTCTGTAAGTCAAAATCCTTTCTGATCAAGAGATAAGTATGTGTTACAGATTGCCATTCAACATAATATCACTGAAGTTATCGTCTAAACTGTTCACACATTGCATATTTGAACAGATTACACTGCCATCATTCTTTAATGACACAAATGTCCCCACTGATTAGTTCCTACCACACTCTATAACACCCATGCATTTCAAATGCCATATTTCACATCTTAGCTAGAGTCCTGAGCATTGTTAACAATTTATGTATTTTTTTAAAATGGATGAATGCTAGCAAGGTCATGGTGGGATATTACCCATTGTGTGGTAGCTCATGCAAAACATTCTATGTGATAGTGTAGATCCTAAGAGAGGGCTTCGGTCAATGAGTTTCTTTAAAGTGATCAACTACTAGTATATTCCTTGCTAATACAGTGCAGAATTGAGCTTTCTGGTTCAATAGAGCTGAATTAAAGACCAATTAGAACAAAAGATTGCCAAATCTATTCATGACGAAGCAATAAAGTACATAGATTAGTTAATATGAGTCATTCTGTAGGAATTTTTATTGGGTGCAAGCTCATTCAATAGCGACTCAATGCAAATGCTGAATGCCTAATAATAACTGTATACACGTACATGTATTTAAAGTATATCATACAAAAATGTAATTTCCGTTGCATATTCATAATTCATTATATTCTTATTCGATATTTTGTACAACACGATAAAATGAGAACAAAAAGTTACATTTTTTCTGCACACTCATAAAGGTTACACTATACCTCTCGACCGTCTATAGCTAGATGCTGCAATATATGGAACGTCCGAATTCTATGGGAAAATCATAAAAACAAAGTACATATATATCTTCCGAAATTTTAACGCTATCGCGTTTTGATTTCTAACACAACATATATAATATCACCGATAATATAAGTAAATATCCATTTTATTGTCTTACACATGCGGGGTACCGACGTTACAAGGTGGTCCGATACCCTGTATAGGGTTAAAAACGGCCATATCTTCAGGTAAGAGCGTCCGAACCGGTTCAAATTCGATGCACGTAGAAGGGTCCTGTTGCTATTAATTTGTTCTGTTCGTTAAATCCGTTACGGAGATATAGCTGTGCGAAGTGCGTGCACGCGCACGGCTTCCCGCCCGCTTCGAATTCGCGCCAATGATTTAGGAACTCGCCTCCCATACATTAATTGAATGTCTAATCCACTGCCTCGAATCGAGAGGTAAACCGTGCACGCACTTTGCACAGCTATATCCCCGTAACGGATAAAGTAAAATTTAACGAACAGAACAAATCAATAGCGACAGGATCCTTCAACGTACGTACGTATCGAATTTGAACCGATTTGGACGCTCCATGGAGATGTGGCTAAACATATGATTTTTATGCCATAATAGTATATGGAACAGTGCCCAGCAAGATTGCCTTCATGATACATTTATCAAATTTTCCAGGACAAGCTAAAGAAAAGTAACGCTCGCATTGAATTGTATGGCTAATTATAAATTCAGTGCCTAATAACTTTATGATAGAGAGTCCAATTTAGGATGCGTAAGGACCATTTGTTAGAAATCGAAGCTCTTGGCATGGGAGTTCACGGAAAATCAAAAAGTTTGAAAACATGAAAAACTCTCCAGTAGGGTGATTTTGTGCTGGACACTGTCCCATAAATATATATAAATCCACAAGACCCATTTAATTTTCCCAACTCTACTTCCCTACAATAGCTGATCCTCTAGATGTCTCCATACGTCCTGCTGACATAGCTAAGGTTGCTGGAAATCTACCACAGCATATGATCGTTGCACATATTACCGCAATAAGATATTAATGATATTGAAAAAATTATCATGTTCCTGCTGCTCAACAAAGAGAAGCAGTGCTAAGGAAATGGATCAATAAGAATGGAGGTGCAGCCGCATACAGAGTGTTGTATGATGTACTGATGGAGCTAGGTGAAAGAGGAGCAGCTGAAAGGATACTTGATATTGCGAAAATGAGGCTGCCGTAGTATAATTGAACATTTCTTGTGATCAAAGTGATTGACTTGATGTTAACACACTTGTAGTACAATGTTTAGTATCCTCACTAACAACATATTGAATCCCTGTGACTTGTTAATATGAACGAACTCAGCTACCTATTGCATACATTCGCGATTGCATCTTAACAAAAGTGATGGGATTGCACATTTTGGCAAATAGCTGCATGTTCCAGCATTATGACAAAGATGGTGCATGGCATTGCTAGTAGGCACCTTGCAGAGAAGCGTGGCAGTTGTTCAAGATGCCATATTTCATGCATTGCCTCCATGGCATAAGTTAGAAGCAGAACCATTCACTTCATTAGCAAAAACAATCCTACAGGAGACGACAAATAGAATACGGCCTATCTGTCTAAAGCTGGGTTTACAATGTAACGCTCGTTGAATGTCGCGTCAGCGTCAGCGTCTGCAATTCGTAACGCCGACGCTGGAATAGAACTCAGAAATAGAACTCAAGTCTATTCCAGCGTCACGTCACGTCAGGTCACGTCAGCTGGGGCATTCAATAATTCTTTACAATATGACGATTCAGCGACGCTGATGCTGGCGCTGACGCAACATTCAGCGAGCGTCACATGCTTATAATTACGGAAATATAGCATTTATTTATATGTTCAGAATGAAATAAAATTCTGCAATATGCTAATGACCCAGGACCAGGTTAGCTAGGTGGCTTCCATAAAGAGCTACCTAAACACGTGACTGCCATCACCTCATTAAAGGGTGACGGGCTTTGATATGGATCTCGTGACTCGTCAGTATTATTAAATTAATCGTGTTAGTATTAGTGCTGATATGGATTTTTCCATCGGCACACAAACCAACAATTGGACACATGCATTAACATACACAACATACAAGAATAATACAACAGATTATACACATACATGTAGATGATTTTGCTGCACACACAGGCATTAAATCCCCAACACGCACACACCACACACACACGCACATGCACACACACACACACAAACACACACACACACACACACACACACACACACACACACACACACACACACACACACACACATAAACCTCATTATGTATGTTCTGGTAGTCCAGCTCCATTTTTATTTTTTACGGTGGAATGCAGTTTTTATTGACGCTTACACAACAGTGCAAGCGTCGGCATGTAGTTCATGTGGAGGATTTGCATGTGTATTCTGCGGTAGCTGACATGGCACTCTGAGCGCCAGTGGCATTTGCTGATCGAGGTGTCTTAGCGTTCGCCCTTGGAAAACAGCGTTCGCCGTACTATATGCACAGTTAGAAATGTCCAATGTACTTTGGTTACAGTTAGACACAGATATTAGAACATTAATGTATAAGAGAGTGAAGGAATCACTGAATGCTGAAGCACGTCCAAATACAGCATGCTTGTCCATGCAATGCCATGTCACAGGTAATTAATTTTACGATCAAAATCAAGGCACAGCTATAGACAACAAATAAGTACTCTAATTGCACTAGAACACATTGAAACCAGGGGTATATACACAAGCTTACATTACAATGATTCCATAAGAGGCTCTCTCAGATCACTCTCTGTCAATACAACGTAGGACATGACATAATTCAATGGTGGAGGCTTCTCATTGTCTCGAGTTTCGTACGTATTATCAATATCAATTTCAGATTGCAAGGAAGATGATGGGATAGATGCAGCTCTTCCTTTCGTGGTGACACGTGTTGCGATAAAAGTGTGATATGAAACAGTGGCGAAAATCATGATTCCAGCAAGGCCTACTAAAGAACCAACTGTGATGGTAATGTGCTGAGCGTTGCTACCATTTGATAGGAGATATGATACTGTCAAAGCTAGGACAGTATAGTTGAGAATATAAAAAGAGTCTGTCCAATTGTAGATATCTGTAATAATCCATTTCACCTTGCTGCTCACATTGGATGGCTCCCCAAAAGGTTTTACGTGAGCTTGAATGAACAGAAAGATGACTAGAATGATCGCATGAATGTACATGAGTAAGTAAGGTTGGTCCGAACTGTAAAATGGAGTTGGAACGTAAAGGATTAGCAAAAGCCAAAGACGCACCCCAAGCCAGCTTCGCCACACACCCTTGAATGATGCATAGTATGCATCATTCATGGGCTTGAGTAGGTTGGCTTTCTGATGGAGCCAGGTGAAGAGCCTGTTGTGGTCACTGTACCTGCTGATGATGGGAATTAGAGTTAAGGCTACTGTGTAGGGGATGATGAAAAAGACACTCGTTACTACGGCTACGAGAAACAAAGCGAGATGCGTTCCTTCAAGGTAGCGAATTGTTCCATCATAAAACCACACCCGGAATTGACTGCTACCCTCTACTTTAACGGTTGCATACGTAAGGATATCAATCACAGTTCTCAACAGTTTGGAGTAGGACAGATAGATGAGAGTAGCCAGCACTCTTACAGCTCTTTTACCAACAAAGTGACTGAATCGATTAAGGCAAACATTTGAAATTTTTGATCCAGTAGACTCACGAAGGCAGTAGTGGCATACCATAACAACAGTGATGGTAAGTACAAGAAGGTAAGCTGGAAACACAAACTGAAGGCCTGTCTTTGCTGCATCATCCATACCATTATAGAAACATAGAGGGAACCCCAGATCAAGGTTGATAAAAGAAATGAGGATTTGCAAAGGTTTCAGAGATGGTTGGTCGAAGAAAATAGAAGAATTTACTTGAACAACATTGGCATAAAATATGAGGCCATAAATGGTTCCCTGAGTCACAGTTAGATTAATCATGAAGAGAACAGCCACCAGCACAATACCCAACACACCATACAGTAGGATGGAGAGGAGCCAAAGGTCTGAACAAACCTGACACTCGGTGGACCCAAATACCACACTCAGGTTGGGACTGCAATGGCCGCAGAGTAGACCCTGACGGTTTTTATCACATAATTCATCAGGTGCTGCTAAGGAGAGCTGAGTTAAGGTCAACTTACAGTAGTCAAGTGGACACGTGTAGACAACAGCAGGAAGGTTATTTGTCCCATTGTTGTATACACCTATCCACTTGTTGTCAGATCTTGTCACAGTGCCACTGGCTAGATCACAGTTCTCTATTGATGGCATTAAAAATGATGAACAATTGCACATTAAGAACCCTTCAGAGTTGGGTATCAGGACAAACCCAGGGCCACATGGTTTGAGGGTGATCTGTAGGATGGTTGGAACATCACCCACAAAAGTGGATAGCTGGAGATTGATTGAAGCGTTCTCCTGCCCATACACTTGGTATTCTATTGTTTCGCACATTTTTGATATCCATTGCACGTTCTGCTGAGGTGCAAGACTGATATTGTGACTATTTGGAGGAACGTTAGTATATACAACAGTTGGAGAGAGGTGATTTTCTGAGTCTATGGAAGTGGCAGCGAATTGAATGGTCCTTCCTGGGGTGGTGACTATACTATATGCCCCACTAGGTAGGACTTCACACTGATTGCTAGCATTGCAATAACACAGGTAAATATGCAGTGGAAATGAAAGTATTTGAACGTTTGATGTATTTGTTGCAACACTGAAAACACGGTCATAATATGCCGAGGGATGGTTGAAATAATAATCCCTATTATTCAGCTCTAGTGGCAATGAAGGGGAGCAATTGTAGATGGGTGTTGCATAAATGGATTGGCCTGACAAGTTTGCAATGTTACTGATAAAGATGATGGAATAATTCTCTTGCGTTCCAACAAAATGAATCACACAACGTATCAAAGCTGACTTGGGAATGGTTGGATCTCCCTGTATGTAGATGGCCCCACCAAATGTGCTGGCTGCATTGCCTTCAAATACTGCATTGCAATTTGGATAAAAATACAAGTGGGCATTATTCAGTAGACCAATAGCTCCACCATTTTCCCCAGTATTATTTTTGAACAAGACGTTTCCATATATGTGCAGACCACCAGATAACCCTTGTATGGCCCCTCGAGGAGAATTACTTATAAACTGGCTTCCTAAGCCACTAAAGCTGTCTATAGAGACAGAACTTACTTCACTGTAATACACAGCGGCCCCCATGACGTCCTCCTCAGCACAGGAATAACAGTGGTTCTCTATGACTAGGACATCACTTAGAATAATAGAGTATGTCTGGGAGCCATCACTTGGGGGAAAGTCTCCAGCATAGATGGCAGCTCCAATGGGTGCACTGTTGTTTAGCAAAATGGTCTGATCGATGACCACATATGAAAGTGGAAATGAATCAAAGATAAACAGGGCTCCACCAACAGTAGCTGCAGCATTGTTAGTGAACACACAATTGGTAATCCACATGGTCACAATTACAGATTTATAGTACTGTTTGGGAGAAAATAAGCTTATGGCTCCTCCCCATGCGGTGGCCACATTAGCATCAAATTTACTGCCTGACAAAAGTAGGTAGTAATTATTATTGGTGTATATAGCGGCTCCGTTGTCAGCAGAATTTCGAGAAAATGTGCTGTTGATGATTTTTACGATTGATAGATAGGTGCTAATAGCACCTCCTTGGTGGTCAATAAAGGTGCTGTTTGCAATGGTGGCGTTTGTTTGGAATAGGACAACAGCACCCCTCTCCGAGGAGAGGCTGCTGAACATACTGCCACGTATACTCACAGAACATAGTCCTGTTGAACTCCAGAGACTCAAACCTGAACCAATTAGATCTAGAGGTGTGTTATGGTTACACATATTTAAAAAATGGCATCCCTGCACAGTCAGAGTCTGAGATTTAGACGTAGCATAGAACAAGGCCCCAGAGCAATTGCCAGTGCAATCTCGAAATTGAACATCCTCTAGAAAATTCTGGTACAACGCGCGACCGTAAATTCCAAAACCGGAGAATTGAGTTATGGTCACATGCTGTATTGACACTGAGGTAGAGGAATCCAAGTACAGGACTACAGGAGATGTTATGTTCCCGACGTTGAAAAAGGGAAAGGGTACAGTTGTCAACACACCGCACCCTACAAATGTCATATTCGTGAGTGTCAGATTTCTCACGAACGAAAACATAAACCCACGACCACCATCGTTACATCGGACCACTGTAAGGTCTTTTCCTGCTCCGGATATGGCTATGTCCTTCAAATTGCGAACTGAACAAAACGGTCCACCTGAAATCACGTGCTCACCGGCTCCTAGCTGCAATGAAGTTCCATTGGTCAGAAGCGACCCGTTACATAGGTAGCTCTCGAGCGTGGAGTTTAGACCCGCTGGAACATGGACTGTGGTGTAGGCTCCGAAAGACTCTACCACCAGGCAACATGCCACTAAGAGCGCTACGTAGGCACTGTACATTATCAGCCGCTCCAAATACTGCGCTGTGTACAGCAGCGGAATGTATTTTATAGGTTGGGGGGGGGGGGGGGGGGGGGTCACAGCTTTAAAAACTATAAAAATACGCAATGCATGTCATTTATTTTGTGGTCACTAGGTTTATACATGGAATGATGATGTCATGCCATTAGCAGTAACGTCCTAGCTACCTTGGGTGCAAAAGTAGCGCCTTTTAAAAGCTTAAACATGCACCATTATTCTATTCGTATACTAATCCTCGTTGGACGCTGAATCGCTACGGGAAGTTATGGCTTGTGAAGCGGGTAACCCTCGAGGTACCCCTTCGCTTTTCTAAGCCATGTTGTAAGAGACGACAGAAGGGGCTATCTGAATCAAGTATGTGCTGGTAGTTATAGCTACATTTACATTTTTTTGGGCCAGCAATGTGTACCTCATTGACAGCTATAGTATGACTATCACTCGCTACGGTTTATTAAGCGAACTCTTTTTTGAAGAGGAGAGATTACTGCAACATTCAGTGGAGCTGTTGACAGGAGGTGCTCCTTAATAACCAAAGTCGACCGTGAACCGATTGATACGTATTTTTAAAAACGTCACATGAATGGTCTCAGCTTTCTGCTCTCCCAAAAAGGTCAAATCCTACGTATGTTATTTTACTCATGGCATTGCTTCGAACCACCCCTGTGTGGCGGACTGGGCACCCACTGGAGAGAGGCGTGCCGTGCGGCAAGGTCTGGGCACCCGCCCGGGAACCTGAAGGTGGTAAGTAAATTATGCTATAAAGGTGGCAGGCGCCTAACCCTTTTCAGCATCCAACCGTGGCGGCGTAGAGCCTCTTTGTCTGCAATGCGCCGGAAGGCTGAATCATTGTGTGTGTATATGTATCCGCATTGTATCTGTGTGTTGTCTTTTGCTGCTCTAAACTTGCTGCTATTGCGCGAAGCAATCGGCGGTTGCACTCCAATCGTGCGCTGCTCACTAGGCATCCATCACAACCAGTATCTTCACAATATATCTGCCAGTGGTCGTGCACCAACTATATATATCCACACACGCCACAGCAGAAGACCATTCTACAGACCATGTGCTTCATGCCACTCTCTGAGATGCAGCAGCACACCCTCACTGTCATCCTTAACTCTACAAGCTAATGCGCAGCCACAGGACAAGTTGATATCTTGTTCGCGTATACATATACATCTGTGCTGCAGACTCTATTAATTGCTTACCCAGAGTTGCAATTGGTTCCGGTTAGCATGGTTTCGCGCTGAAGTACGCCGCCAGATTTGCATAGCTCTAAAGCGGTGCGGGCTGCTCAGAACCGCGTGTAAAAAAACGTACTATGCATTAACTAGCGCATTGATGGTTTCATGTATGGCTGTGGTTGAGGTTTAGAAAAATTATTGCGTTTCTCTCGATGTCGTATAACACAAGTAGGACATGTCTCGTGTCGTTTAATGAGATGCGGTTAGATATAGAAAAACTGAAATAGGTTTGCATTTGACACTGAATTACACGATACGGTAATTTACGATCGATGAACCAACAAAATTATAATCAACTTGTTATTTAATTTATTATCAACATTCCAATTGAAGCAGTGCATTTGTGACAACCTATCCCATCACAGGGTAGAGTCACACACATTTTACCGTACAGTATGACTCTGCTGAGGCTATAGTAATGTACATATAACTGCACATGAACCAGTAACCTCAGCATTGAAAACCATTCAAATTTAATATGTTCAGGTGATAAATCAGGCATCACACTGAAACAAATGCACCGAACAAAGTGAAATCAACAATTATGACAAATGCAGCTCTCTTCACCATGTGTGCAAGCTTCATGAGCCCACTGTTGGCATTCAATGCATTGAACCAATACTTCGCCAGCTTTACTTAGAAGATTATTACGTTTCTGAACACGCCAAATAAAACCAGTCTTCAACACGCGCCTTTTGGTCTATTTTGAAGGCCCCCCTTCTGTTCAAAATGCACCTTTGCATGCTGCTTTCCCATTTCTGACGATCTTTCTTGAGAACTAATTGCTTCAAACAGACAGCTCACACCTCTTCCCTCCTTTGAAGGTGTTTTCTCTTCTAGCTCTCTTCTAGCAAAGTCTTAACTGGTGAGTCCATCAAAAAATTGAGGGACTTCTTTGGTCTTTCTTTAGGTGCAACCTTTTGAAACGGATGAATTTTGCTTGGAGATACAAAAATGGTCTGGGAGTCTTAGGTTACACCACTAGGTCCTGGGATTGAGAGATACAAGTTGCTCATTGGAAGAGGTTGGAGGCTCTGATGCAAGCTGGGTAATTCATTTGCAGAACTGCTGTTTGGCTTCTCAGAAGTTTCGATGCACTGAGAGAGGTGATTGACATTGTCTTCCCTGAATGGCTCAATATCCACAAGCACTATTTGAGAGGTCCATAAACATTGAAAGTGATGTGAGCAATGAGGTGGCAGTGACAATACCATGCATTTTCATTTGGATATGTCAGACCATCAATAGACAGATGAGATCATAATTATTAATAATCAGCAGACAAGTTCGTTCCTTAGTGCATCTGGCAAATTGAAAATGAGTGAAATTACAAATCACGCCAATTTGCATTGGCCTCGTCCCTCTTGGTTTGGACTTACGTCCTGCAATCCGGATTGTTCATAATAGTATCCATAGAGACAAGAGTAAATAGGCATGTTTATTTACTAGTGACGGGAAATGCAACTCATAAATGATTACTTACAACCTGCATGGTTCATAATAGTCCAAGGTCCGTAGTTTAACTTAGTGTGCAATGGGACATGCAACTTACTTCCTGTAATAAAAGGCATTACAATTGAGAGATGCAGCATAATTAATGCTTACACACTGCATTGATCGTAATAGTATTCATGGTGACATAGAATAAGTTGCGTGTTAGCAAATGCGACATCACAGATACGTACATTCTGCATTGTCGATCCGGCAGTGGCAATGAATAGAAAGGCATATGTCTTAATTAAAACTCAATTTAAAAGCAACTTACAGCCTGCGTATAGTCCATGTATATTACAGTTAAAAGGGAATGTCAAGTCAATATGGAATAGACTGAATGCCATTTGTACTTACGCTCTGCACCGGTCATTATATTATTCATGGTGGATGTGAAGTACTGGAATACCCGCGCTCGTGACCCAATGACAGCCTGTTATGAATCACTATCAGCTTAGAGCAGCGATAAGAATCACACAGCAATAGGCACACAAATAACATCAGTTCGCGCCTCCGTCCGTCCGTCGGTATGCCAGTCTCCAATGATCTCCCCTTCCTCTGCTGAGCGGCAGCTTAAGTACCTGCGCTGAATCTTCTAGAAGGTTCTCAAGGGTTAAATTAGGCAATTACCATTACACAATAAATGACAATACTACACTTCTCCCCCTTTAGAATCTATCTGGGGGACGATGAGGACGGGTTGAACGTCGGAGCACTGGTGCAGGTGGGGGTGGTTCCACTGGATCCATAGGGACCATCTGTTCTTGATCCACTTCCCCTGGAGGTAGTGCTGGCACTGGTGGAGTATCTAACACTGGTGGTAATGGGTCATCATCATCATCCATGTCACCATCATCATTGCTAACTCCCTTCTCCCCCTTTGTTCTGGCACGCACATGATCGACATGATAGCGTGCTTCCTGTCCACCCTTAACCTTCACTAACAAGTTTAAAGGTCCTAACAACTTGACCACCACACCAGGCAGCCACTTAGGGGACCCTCTATGATTCACCACATAAACCTCATCTCCAACTTGAAAGGTTCTAGACTGGACATGTTGGTCATGGTTTGTCTTCTGCCACTCCTGACTCTGCTGTACCCGCTGTGCCACACTAGGAAAAAGGAAATCCAAGTGAGATCTTGGACGACGCCCCATTAACAACTCTGCTGGCGGCTGCCCAGTAGTCGAGTGTGGTGTCAGCCTGTATTGAAAGAGGAATCGAGCTAATCTGGTTTCTAAATCCCCTGTGGTCTTCTTAAGTGCTTCCTTTACAGTTTGCACTGCACGCTCAGCCAACCCATTACTGGCTGGGTGATAGGGGGCACTTTTCACATGCCTAAACCCATTCAGCTTGACAAAGGTCTGGAATTGTGCACTTGTGAATGCGGACCCATTGTCCGAGACCAATACTTCAGGCAGCCCATGGGTTGAAAATACATGTCGTAAGACCCGTATAGCTTGTTCTGCCGAGGGTGAGCTGACAATAGAGGCCTCTAACCATTTTGAGTGCGCATCAACAATTACCATCAGGGTTTTACCTAAAAATGGCCCCGCAAAATCTACATGCAACCGTACCCACGGCTTAGTTGGCCACTCCCAAGGGTGTAAGGGAGCTTTAGGCGGAGATTTCCGACTACTTTGACAAGCTACACATTCTTTCACCTTACCGTCCAGTTGAGAATCTAACCCTGGCCACCAGACCACACCCCTCGCCAATGCTTTCATCCTGGAGATCCCAGGATGCCCTTCATGCAGCAACCTAACCACAGCCTCTCTACCAGCAAGTGGTACCACCACCCGTGAGCCCCAAAGGACACACCCATCTTCAACGCTTAGCTCATGTTTCCTCTGTTCATACGGTTGAAAATCCACTCCCTCCTGCGGTTGCCATCCATGAAGAACCATTCTTCTCACCCGGGAGAGAACCGGATCCCTATCAGTCCATGACTTTATGGTAGCAGCCGACACAGCTGAGCCCATGTCTGAAAGTGCCTCCATCATCAGGACAGTATCCCCTGGCACAGGAACACTGCTTGGACTTTCCCTCAGTGGTAGTCTGCTTAGACCATCAGCATTAGAGTTTTCTTTCCCTGCCCTGAACACTATCCGATAGTCGTACGCGCTCAAGGTCAGAGCCCATCTCTGTATCCTAGCTGATGCCATCGTTGGTACTGGCTTATCTTCCTTAAAGAGAAACTGCAAAGGTTTATGATCCGAATGCACCACAAATTTCCGCCCATACAAGTACTGGTGAAATTTCTTGACCCCAAAGACTATTGCTAATCCCTCTTTCTCTAACTGAGAATACTTTTTTTCTGCAGAAGCTAACGAACGAGAAGCATATGCGATGGGTTTATCTGACCCATCCTCACATACATGGGACAGAACAGCTCCTAGCCCATAAGGTGAAGCATCACATGAAAGTGCAAGCTGTAACGTAGGGTCAAAATGCACCAACAGGGTTTCAGATGTAAGTTGTGACTTGGCTATACAAAAAGCCTCTTCCTGTTCTCTTCCCCAATGCCATACCTGTCCCTTACTTAGCAACTTGTACAAGGGTGCCAAAGTGCTCGATAAGTGGGGTAAGAACTTACCATAATAGTTCAGCAATCCCAGAAATGATTTCAGCTGGCTTAGATCTCGAGGAATTGGCGCATCTCTGATAGCTCTCAGTTTCTCCTCCGTTGGTTGAATACCGTTTTCCGAGATACGATACCCCAGGTACTCTACACTTGGCAGCAAGAATTGGCACTTTGACTCCTTCAGCCTCATTCCCACTTCTTCCAGCCTTGTCAACACCTGCTCAAGTATCTGTAGATGCTCTGACTCAGAAGTTCCCGTTACCAGAATGTCATCAATATACGCATGCACATAAGGTATCCCCTTCAAAATACCCTCCATTGTGCGTTGAAAAATGGCTGGGGCGGAGGACACCCCAAATGGCAAGCGATTATAGCAAAACAGACCTTTGTGTGTGGAAATAGTAGCTAGCTTCCTGGAGTCCTCATCCAGTTGCAACTGTAGATAAGCATGTGCCAGGTCTAATTTGGAGAAAACCTTTCCTTTTGCCAGTTCTGCCAGTAAATCGTCTATGCGTGGCAGGGGATAAGATTCAACGTTAGCAACCCGATTGATTGTTACTTTATAATCCCCACATATCCTGATACTCCCGTCACCCTTCACCAGTGGTACCACTGGAGTAGCCCAATCAGAGAATTTGATAGCCTCGATGATACCTGTTTTCTCAAGCCTCTCCAGCTCTTGCTCAACTCTTCCACGTAAGGCGTGTGGTACTGACCGCGGTCTGAAAAACCGTGGTGTTGCAGAGGGATCCACGTAGAGCTTTACCGTCACCCCCTTCACCAAGCCTAGTTCATCTTTGAAGAGTTCCGAGTGACGTGATAATAGTTCCTGAATGTGGTTGTCCATACCTACATGTATAGAAGTATGAAAAATGCCCAGGTTTGGCTTTAATTTATACAGCCAATCTCTCCCCATAAGCGATGGCCCCCTTCCAGCAACCACCAGTAGGTTCAGGGACATAGTGGTGCCACCATAACACACTGCAACTGAAACCTGCCCCTTTACTTTCAATTGCTCGCCCGTATACGTCCGCAGAAGGATAGATGTGTCCTGCAGTTGTGGGCGTCTCTGCTTTGGCCACAGCGCCCAGTAGGTTTTCTCGCTAATGACGGATGCTGCAGCCCCAGTGTCCACTTCCATCTCTAAGGGAGAATCATTCAGCAAGACATGTAAAGTAACAGGTTTCCTGGATGGGTCCTGCACCGGAAATAAGGTGTATGTATCCTTCTGGCCAGAATCCCGTTCAGGTTGTTGTTGAGTTCTCTGAGGTCTTCTTTGCCGCCCTCGACCCTGTGTGGCCTCCTTGTCATCACCTCTTTTACCACGACATACCCTAGCCAGGTGTCCTTGTTTCCCACAATGGTAGCATTCAATATTTCGGCACCAACATTCTGACGCCTTGTGGTGACCACCACATCGGTAACAGGCATCTTGCTTAGCCCGTGGCTGTGGGGCTTGAACAACGTGTACAGGTTCAGGGTCCCCCACCTGCGGCTGAATTTCCCTGGCACTCCTTTCCGCCAGCTCCGCCAACTTGGCAAGCTCGACTGCCTTGGCAAAAGTGAGATCTTTCTCTGTCAGCAACCGTCGTTGCAATCTAGAATCTCGAACGCCGCAAACAAGTCGGTCCCGCAACATCTCGTCTAAAGTCTCCCCGAACGAACAGTATTCAGACAGGCGCTTCAACTCCGTCACGAACTGTGTCACTGTCTCTGCATCCTTCTGTATCCGCGAGTTGAAGTGGAATCTCTGTACTGAAACAGGAGGGGGGGGAGAGACATGTTCACGCACCAATTTGACAAGTTGGGCATACGTCTTGTCTGTTGGCTTTTCCGGTGACACTAGGTTGCGAATTAACAAGTAAGTTGAGCTACGCTTAGCAGAACTGCACGCTGTTTCTCCGCGGCAGCGACGCCATTGGCCTGGAAGAACTGCTCCAGTCGTTCGCAATAGACCACCCAATCGTCCACCGCCGGGTCAAATGGCCCTACTGTACCCAGGAGAGCCATGAACTTTTACCCTCGTCGCCACTGTGAAGTACTGGAATACCCGCGCTCGTGACCCAATGACAGCCTGTTATGAATCACTATCAGCTTAGAGCAGCGATAAGAATCACACAGCAATAGGCACACAAATAACATCAGTTCGCGCCTCCGTCCGTCCGTCGGTATGCCAGTCTCCAATGATCTCCCCTTCCTCTGCTGAGCGGCAGCTTAAGTACCTGCGCTGAATCTTCTAGAAGGTTCTCAAGGGTTAAATTAGGCAATTACCATTACACAATAAATGACAATACTACAGTGGAGAAGGTATATTGTGTAACTCCATGCAGTACGACATGCTACATCATTGTCATGTACCCACTAATCATTCGTTGTTCACCAAGGATGATAAGGTATGTGAAGGTATAATCCAAAACGCAAAGCAATCTCGTGCATGATATACTTACGCACTGCACAATGGTGACAATGAGGGGATAAGTAGACCGCATATGTAATACATTAAGTATTCAACGCCCTTGAAACGAACCTCCTGCATAGTTCACGGAGTGTATATCGCAAGGTGGTGGTGCAAAGAAAAGATAATGTCACGTGTTTTACTTCACTCGTGCACCACACGTAAATGCATAGAACATTTCAGCTGTCAAACCTGTGCTTCCAGACGTCTGTGATGATTAACGAGTATTTCTTTAAATGTGAATATGAACATGTATAAACTTAAGCCGCTGAATAAAAGCGTAACTCTTACTCTCAAAACTGTCCTCGCTGTTTTGCTGTAATTTGCCGTCTGCATCAGCTCTGACGACACCGCTCACCTTTAGTTATCATCATGGGTAATAACGCATAATAAATGTCCTATTACAACCGCGTTACGATCGCCAATCTTATACGTACTTGAGGACGGCCATCAGCGAAATAACCGAGCAGGGTCACAAGTAGAGCCAGTTCTTTGAGCATTCTTTGTATCAACAGTCTTCAGTCGTGAGATGTGTGGTGGATATTTTGAATCGAATGATCGTTTAAATACCAAGTACTGAAAATGAAACGCAAAAATGTACTATACTCAATCCCGGAAAAGCCCACGCGGACGGATTACATTACATCACATGGCATAATCCATCCATAGCACTACCGGCAAGTTTGATTTGGGCACATGGTTTAATACTGGAGGCTTCTTTTATAACAATGCCCGCCAGCTTCGTTGATATTGGACCACTAGTCGGTATAGGACCACTAATATCTACCTATACTAATGCTGTGCCTATACTAGTGGTCCTATATCTATTAACTATACTGAAGTTGAAGAATGGCTCAATACAACAGATGTTTCGTTCATGTTTTATAAAGCCTTGTAACTAATTTGCAGTTGGTCTCTATACTAGTAGGTATAGGATCAATGTACAGAAATAGTATCGCTATAGTAGGACAACTAAGGAGTGCATGTCCTGTCGTGGATAGTTCTTAGAAATGAAATGTACTATGTCCGTAGTAAAGAAGCCTGGTAGCTATAGCTTTATTACTATGATCGTAAAATGTCTCACTATAGAAGCAATTTCCCTACTCCAGGTGCATGGAAATTGCTTTTAGGTATTGAAGCACACGCACAAACATCTGCTCATGTTCATTCAACGCAACACACATTACGCTGAATCCATCACTCAGTACTTAAGACCGCTATAGGTATAGGACTACTAGTATGGTATGACCAGTGGGGGTGGGGGTGGGGGTGGGGGGGGGGGGGGGGTGGTTATACACATGTACGTGGTACTTGATAACATTTCCTACTATGTGAAATATATGCTTGTCATATAGTAGGACATGTGATCACAAGCATGTAACATACATGGGAGGTGTACTACAGTTTGTATTTATTTACTAGACCGCAAACCACATTTACTACTTTTACTCCATTTCCCTAGTTATCATACATGGGTGCGTACGGAAGATATGGCACACACAGTATGTATTTTTAGACCAGTGTGCATTTATATGCATTTATGTGAATAGTGTGTATGAGTGGACTGAACTGTGTGTGTGTGTGTGTGTGTGTGTGTGTGTGTGTGTGTGTTTGTGTGTGTGTGGAATGAACATGTACTTATGGAGAAAAGAGCGATTCAATAATTAATTCGCGGTTTGCGTAAGTGCGACATACTTCCGTAATCGTTCCATGGGGCAAGTACACTAGATATTTTCCCCATCTTAGCTCCCGAGAGATTTTCAGTAAAGCACATTTGACATGATCTTTAAGTACGTCGCCTTTTTTTCCCGACTAAGGCCTTGGTTCCATTGAATTGTTGGGGCCTCTTTTTCTTCATGTACGCGAGATCATTTCATCATTCCACGGTCTATAACTTAAAAACTTTAAGTTCTATTATTTGTTCCTGAGAGACACATATAGCTGATACAAAACTAAACTATTCAGCGCTTCTAAACCAAGGTCTTCCCATCTGAAAAATCGATTTCAATTCACCTAAATGGTACAGTGTGTGTGTGTGTGTGTGTGTGTGTAGGGGAAGGGGTTGGGTGTAGCATTGGACCCCACCAACCCACAGATGTCCTCAGTGCCCCGTGTGTTGTGCTTCGAATATAGTGTCCATGAGGATATCAAGTGTGCCTTGCTGTGGTCCAGTGAGGGTGTGGAGGAGAGTGATGGTGCTCTTACCTGCAAGGAGGTGTTCTCTCACGCCCTGACCTGTCTCTGAGAAGGGATGGGGAGGAGGAGGATGACCCTGTAGTTAAGGCTGGGAAGAGGACTGAGAGATATGTGAAGTGTTTTGGAGCTTATGTCCACGTGAGCCAACTAACATACATGTACACTGTACCTACACCGTTACATCTATGTACACCCCCTAACATACACCCCCTACATGTACCTACACCCCCTAACATACACCCCCTACATGTACCTACACCCCCTAACATACACCCCCTACATGTACCTACACCCCCTAACATACACCCCCTACATGTACCTACACCCCCTAACATACACCCCCTACATGTACCTACACCCCCTAACATACACCCCCTACATGTACCTACACCCCCTAACATACACCCCCTACATGTACCTACACCCCCTAACATACACCCCCTACATGTACCTACACCCCCTAACATACACCCCCTACATGTACCTACACCCCCTAACATACACCCCCTACATGTACCTACACCCCCTAACATACACCCCCTACATGTACCTACACCCCCTAACATACACCCCCTACATGTACCTACAACCCCTAACATACACCCCTTACATGTACCTACAACCCCTAACATACACCCCCTACATGTACCTACAACCCCTAACATACACCCCTTACATGTACCTACAACCCCTAACATACACCCCCTACATGTACCTACACCCCCTAACATACACCCCCTACATGTATGTACACCCCCTAACATACACCCCCTACATGTACCTACACTCTTACATGTATGTAGGTGGTTAATGTCTAATATTGTTGCTTGGCACATTAATATACGTACTTTTAACACATATCACAAATAAAAAAATTTGTAGAAACGGTAGCTTTCTTTGCAAACACTGTTTGCCTCTAGCCATCTAATAATTTCACCATTTACACACAGCGAATATCATTACCGTATGTGAGCAGCCACTTTTGCTAGCTTAGAACTACATACATGTAACATGTACATTAGACTAATATATTGCGTAGATGATCATTTCATATATACATGTAAATGCATGTACACATACTTTTCATGCACAACACACATACATGCACACACAACACACACACAACACACACACAACCACAACACACACACACAAACACACACACATGCATACACACTGCACACACAACACACACACAATGCACACACATACACACACGCACACACACACAACACACACAGGTTCTGTTGTCCATTCCTTTGGAGGCCCTGAATGTGCTAACACGTCTTAGGCTATTGGTCTCTTGCACCTGCTGGTCCATTGTCAGCCATCAGCAGGCTGCATATTCCCTTTCAGCCATGGACAACACACCTCACCTCCTCACCCATGTCCCTGCCCTCCAGTCCCTCCTGGTGTGCACCCTGTCATCTCTGGTGAGGCAGAGGGGGAAGAGGAGGGGGGGAGCCATGGGTCTGCCCCAGAACCTCCTCCCTGCAGACCAGCTGGCCGTGTGGTGTTACGGCACCACAAAGAGACTGATGAACCAAGGAAAGGTACGCCAGCATTGCATGCCTGCGTGACCACGCCTCTCTTGGCCTGCATGACCACGCCTCTCTTGGCCTGCATGACCACACCTCTCTTGGCCTGCATGACCACACCTCTCTTGGCCTACCCTGTATGTATGTATGTACACATATGTGTCCATATGATTGACATGTATGTACTTAACAAAATTTCTATTTTTTTCCCCAAAATATTTATTAATTATTTCACTGCTTTACACATATACATTACAAACAAAAGGACTAATATTACAATAAGTTCTATGGATCTTCCACAGATGATCCTGCTCGAGACAGGAGTGCCCGTGCGTTGGCTCGCATCAAAGTCAGCCTAAGCCTGCCATACAATAGGTAGCATGGGACCCTGGTGGCTAGGCGAGAGGCAAGGCGTGATAAAGTCTGCATGGCTTCTGCACCCCAGCACCCATAGGTCTCCACTGCTATGGGGATACATGTCCAGCCTAGCCAAAATGCTTCACTTCTATCAGTGCAAGTAGCGTTAAGTGGGTAAAACTGAAATCCAAAGTCACCCATGTATAGTACCCCCCCCCCCCCCCCCCCCTCGTCTAGTGTACAAAACTGCCAATTAGATGCCTCCAATTGGCAGTTTAAATCGATACACCCGAATAATCACACAGCAGTACTGCACTGCTGTTTGCATCCTGTAGTTGGAATGGTTTGAATGGTTTAGGCAGCGCGCACACACACACACACACACACACACACACACACACACACACACACACACACATCCAAACCCACACACATCCAAACCCATGCAATCAACATTGCTGCCACCACTTGAGTGTGTTTAAAAAATCATTTTGACATAGGTTCACAGTACAACTGGCCTTACACAGTACAACTGGCCTTAAAATGTACAGTACTATTAGCATTGACATACAGATGCAATACTCAGTGTTACTTGATGAAAGAAGAGAGCCCACTGCATGAAAGTTTGGATTTACAATATATTTACTATTAATCAAATGTGGTGCAAATGTGTTAGCATATATGGTATATGTGACATTGCCACCATAGTAAATGAAAGCTTCATATTAACTATATAAATCCAAACCTTCATGCAGTGGGCTCTCTTCTTTCATCACGTAACACTGAGTATTGCAACTATCATGCAGTGGTGAGATGCAATGCTGCAGTCCTTGATATGTAAACGCGTCGAGTTGCATCAGTAAATGCGCCTCTCTCTATCAATGGCATGGCTTCGTGTAACAGCTGAGCCTTATCCACTATTTCCTTGCACACATAGAGTCCATGTTCCCATTTCCTCCACCTGAAGCCTCTGGACCAGCATCTCTGTGCGGACCCTGTCATGCACACTTTTCTGTGCTGCTTTGGCAACAGGACCAAAAACATCTAGCATTGCTACTGAGTGTTAAATGACCTAGTTAGACCCCCCTCCCCTTCCCCCCCCCCCTGCCTCCAGTTACAAACCTGTTATCTTCGATCACTTGTTCGTTTTTATCTTCCCTATACTGATGGCAAAGTTCTTTCCCTTTTTCACTGTATTACCAGATAATTGACTGATGCGCAATGTTTGGATGCCTTTACCTCGTGACACAAGATGAAAAATAAGATAAAATCACCATTCCCAAGTAGCATGCACATATTTAAATAAAGGGGATTATGTTTAGAATTTTCTAAACAGGGATTCGTTATTATCAGCTGCTTAGTTTGCCGTAGGATGGTTGGAGGTTAAAGGTTAACAATCTATGGTTACAGGTGGAAACAAAACATTGGAGACAGACAGTTAGGGTGCCCTCGGCTAGCTACGATAGCTGAGTTGGTTTGGAGTGTTGCGATCCTCACCCAGGGGGCCCTCACCCAGGGGGGCCCTCGACTTCAGGACTCACCCAGGGGGCCCTCGACTGCAGGACTCACCCAGGGGGCCCTCACCCAGGGGGGCCCTCGGCTGGGTGGTCTCAATTTTTTTCACGCAGCACACGATTAGTAGTAGCCTGGTCCTTATGCAACGGGACACTGACATTCAATGGGCCTGGTATTTGCACTCATATTTTTGTAACACAAGATGAAAAATAAGTAGCATGCACTTATTTAAATAAAGGGGAACATCGTTAGAATTTTCTAAACAGGTATTCGTTATTATCAGCTGCTTAGTTTACCGTAGGATGGTTGGAGGTTAAAGGTTAAAAATCTATTATTACAGGTGGAAACAAAACATTGGACAGACAGACATTTGAATTAGGGTGCCCTCTGCTAGCTACGATAGCTGAGTTGGTTTGGAGTGTTATGATCCTCACCCAGGGGGCCCTCGACTGCAGGACTCACCCAGGGGGGCCCTCGGCTGAGTGGTATCAATTTTTTTCACGCAGCACACGATTAGTAGTAGCCTGGTCCTTATGCAACGGGACACTGACATTCAATGAGCCTGGTATTTGCACTCATATTTTTGTACATATTTTATTCATATGTGTTGTGTTTTTTGATCTGAAGGTCTTACATTTCAGGCCGACAGGAAGGTGATTGCCTCCAGCCTCATAGCAATAGAGAAGGCTGTGCACTGGGGTCTGGTGAACAGCAGCAGCTGTGAGGGGATACTGAAGGAGGTGTGTGGTCTGCCTTTGTGTAGCCTACATAGCTGACCAATCGCCTTCTCATCTACCTGTAGGTAGCTGGTGATCTTGACAACATACCTTCTAATGCAAACGTCATAGATGAGACAACGGAATATGCTGAACAGTGTGTTAAGACCATCAGTGGTATTGCATGCAAGGTCAGTACACGCAATTGCTGGTCAAGCCACTATATTTAGCAGGCCAAATAGCTTCTCTGCAGACAATCGTTACAATGTTTATATTTAAAAGTTACTCAACATCCATGAATAATGGCATCTCTTGAGTTACATAAGAAGACTTGTACATAACTTTCACCTTCAGGTCTTCAAAGAACTTGCCACGCCCTCATATTCCATCCAGAAGTTTTGTATGGAGCTGGTTGTCATGGTGACAAAGGGTGTGTTCCAGGTGATAAGATGGCCGCCCATATCAAGGCTACACAATTATGCCCTTCTCTCTGCATTTGTGGCACTCATTGGATCCTGTCCACAGCTGCTCTCTCCACTGTAAGCATGTGTGGTAGGCCTGTCTGTGTGGATGATGGCCCTCCTCCCCATCCCATCCCATCCCATCTCTGGGCTAACTAGTTCAAGGACACATGCTTGCACACTGTTCAAGGATGTGGTGGGTGTGGCCACTCACATTGACCCAACCCCCGAGGTGCCTCTTTCCGATGAGCTTGACAAGGTGTGTGTGTGTGTGTGTGTGTGTGTGTGTGTGTGTGTGTAAAGGTTCATTCCATCGCTCCAATGAATTCTACATTGATAAGACACCTGAGATAAGCATTTTCTTAGTCAGTGATGATTGTAAATGATTGTATTGGGTTATTCCACTATGTTATTTTGCATCTCAGATTTTATAATAATGTCTCATATTTATTTGCGTTTAAAAAATGCCCATTTACCCAATGGCCGAGATGTGATGTCACCACGCACACATGTTTGATGATCCCTTTGTCCTCAGACACTTGCTGTTCTGGACATCCTCATGCTGCCGGCTTATTCCTCCAATCTACCAGCACAGGACACACCCACCTTACCTGAGGATGCTGTTCTTGCTTCCTGGACCTCCCTCCAGTACCACCTCCACCACCTGCTGGGTCGCTATGGATACTGCAAAGCCATGGAAACGTACAGAGAGCTGAAAGCCTCAAAGTGCAGGAGGGAGGAGGGACCTGAGTTGTTGTGTAGGTCTGGGGACCCGTCAGAAGAGGAGTGTCTCCGTGTGGTGTGTGGGAAGGTTGTTGGAAACATGGCTCAACTGTTGGGCGTGGCCAACAGGGAACAGATAGGATCTGTGTTCCAGCACATATTTTCAGAGGTGGGCTTTGATTAAAATGTCCTCTTCCTATGCAACGTGCATTCTCCGTATAGTGTGTGATCAGGTGTGCTCTGTCTGTGAGCACATTTTGTATCTGTTGGAGTATCATCATGGACTCCAAGCTGACCGAGGACAGCCAGAAGGAGCTGAGAAGATGGCTGTGTAAGGTACATACCTATAGGTAGGATATGGGACAGTGTCCAGAAAAATCTCCCTTCTGGATAGTTTTTCAAGTTTTCCCTGATCTCCTAAGAGCATCCTAAATTGGACTATCCATCATAAAGTTATAAGGCACTGAATTTATAATTAATTAGTCATACATTTCAAGGCGAGCGGTACTTTTCTTTTGTTTGTCCTGGAAAATTTGATGAAGTAGTATCATAAGGGTGATTTTGATGGGCACTGTTCAATATATACATCTACATGTACATATATATAAGTTGGCCTTTTTATGAAGGTGTGGGTGTATTTGGATGTTTACACCATTCTCCCTTCCCTTTCAAGGTTCTGCTTCTGTGCATGTCAGCCATCACTGTTTGCTCCACTGATGCACCACTGGTTGCTATGGTTACTGAGCTAGTAGGAAGGTTGGTCTCCATTCCATCCCAGGTCTGTGCACGTGGCTGTGTTGTTGTAGTGAGACAATCTTTTCTCTTGGGCTGTGCTGTTTAGGTTGGTCTGGATGGCAGGAGTGTGGTCATATCACTACATGTCTGTTCAGCTATGGATGGTGTATGTACCACCAAGCCATCAAACAAGTAATACCAGGTGGTGTTTATCACTCTGTCCACTGCCCCTCCCCCCACCTCCCACCCACCCCCCCCCCGCACTTTCCAGCTCTGTCCAGCTGTTGAACGGCATATGTCACCTACTGTCAGCTGTTGTTAGGAACCACTCCCCCATCGCTGGGGCTTCTCCTGCACCCGTCATTGTGTCTGTCAACAGTATCCTACATAACCTGTGTCTACCATACTGGGCATTAATTGGAATATGAATGTATGTGGTTTTTTTGCATGGACTTCATAGATGTATTCCTTAACTGGAGCCAGAACTAATTGAGGCTGTAATTAGGCAAGCACAAGAGCCTGTTGGCCAATCAGTGGGTGATGATGACAGGGGCTACCCTTTCATTACAAACATCACTCACTGTGCCGCCATGGTATCCAGGTGAGCTAGGTGCACCAGGCGTTGTCCCCACTGCTATGTATTTTACTCCAAATAATGCCCAGGCTTTTGGAGGCAGTGGCCAAGCACCCTGTTCTAGCTAAGGTGAAATATATTCATGTGTATGAATTTGGCAGCACACATGTTGATGCACACATGTATGCAGTTTGTCAGTTACAGTGTGATAGCCTTCACTGTGTCCTCTAGAAGTCACCCTCTTCATCAACGTGTCAAGGTTGGTGGGTGTGTTAACATGTCCTCTCTCACACCATACCCTCCTTTACCTCTGCCATCTGCCCTCCTCCACCCACCCCCACCCCCACACACACAGCAAGCCCTTCTCCCGGGTGTGTGTGCCATGATTGGGGTGTGCAGCCAACATGACTCCGCCTTCATCAAGGCAATGCTTGGCCACACTGACAGAGAAGGCTACCAGGAGTTGGTGGAGGAGTACAGGTCATTTCACAGATTTACTGGTCGGGTGTGAGCTTACTATCACCTCAACTTTGGCCACACATCCCAACCAACCAACATTTAAATCTGTTTATTTTTCTGTTATAAAAATTTCATTGTTTCTTGACAGCCATATATATATGGGACACAGTTTAATTTCCGAGAAAATGGTACTTTGCTATAATATGCTGCATATAGGGTCGTGGCACTGCGTCATTGCTCTGAGGGGTGGCTCTGGGCGGTGCGCTAATTGCTTCACATCATAACTCCGCTAAATTACGTCATTGCTCTGGGTTTTGGTCTTACGGCCGTAACGCTAACTGCGCATGGGCGTACGCAGCCTTCAGGAAAGGGGGGGGGGGGGGGGGGGGGGGGTCGAATTTTTTTAAATAGGTGACCTTAATTAGATGTTATTTCCATTTTGTACATCGATGCTTTGTATGATGCTATTCAGGATAATAAATATCCATTGGCGCTAAAAAGTAAGTTGCATAACTAAGGTGACCGATAATTACTACAACCACTTTCCTCTCCATCATGAAAACCAATCTAAATACTGTAACACTTGCATTGACTAATAGCAATATTGGCACATGCAGGATTGTTATACCTGATTAGAATTTGCTCGTGCATGCATTCACGAGTCATGCAGACATTCAACATGAGAAATCAAATCAAGTTTCTGAAACATGAAATGATCAATCTATATCATGAAATGATAGCTGAATACATTTGATTTAAAAACAGATGACATGATTGTTAGAACAATGAATGTAGTACTATATATTGTCGATCCCTTTCGAGTCGTCTTGGGTGCATATGTGCAAACATTATTGACAATTAAAGGCCGACATACACGGGTCGACTTCCTGCCGATTTATCGCTTGCAACTCAAATGAATACGGGTGAAAATTCAATAAATTAAAGTTTTAACGCATATTCATTTGAGTTGCAGGCGATAAATCGGCAGGAAGTCGACCTGTGTATGTCGGCCTTAACCACTTCCTTATCGATGTTGGTTAAAACGTCGCTTACATCCTCCCATGTATTCCTCAGGAAAAGTATGATATATAGAAGGTACATAATGATGCTGAAGCAAATGATACTTTTGGCCTAAAGTTATTACGTATGGTGGCTGTTGACCAATTAATAATAGTCCAACATCGATCATTCTTGAACTCATCAATTTCTGCTGTTACATTCAATGGATGTAGTTATGATTGGAATAAATGGTGGTGTAGGTGATGCGCAGATAAGTCATAGACATACGCTTCACTGGACAACAATGACCCTGATGCATCTCTCTGATCGCTATGTGGTACAAGTACAGCGTGAGCGCAATCGTACTTAGCGTGTTTTATGTAAAATACTAGTACGCGATTTTTAAAACAATCCAATGGTGAAGGTGACCTCGCTTAGGGGAGGGGGGGGTCGTTCGAACCCCCTTGTGTACGCCTATGCTGCGTCATAGCTCTGGGCTTAACAGCTTTTGTGTCTTGAGCACAACGTCTAAACCGCTCGAAGCTCATCGCACTAGAGCGCGACCTACCGGGCCGGACCACCGTAATGGTCTGTATAGAGCTCTTTCATCGCGTGTTAATCATTCATCTTCTAATTAGTCCGCTATATTGGTGCTCGAGAAGTATGGGCTTATGCTTAGTTTTGGTATGTAACATTACTTCAGAGTGTCGTTTAAAAATATATTATTGTGGTCTAACACATGACTAACATTTGTAAGAACATAATTTTTACTTGAGCCCTCGGAGCGCGAGTTATATGCATCAAAAGTACCAAAACCGAGCATACTAGCCCATATATTTCCATAGTAAACCGAGCACCAATATGGCGGACAATAAAGCAATTAACGCAATTAAGGCCCACGCATCATGTGACCATGAAAGAGCTCTATATGGTCATGTCCAAAGGCCTCTGTCACTGATGTGTTTTTCACCTATGTATGTAACTGGACTGTGTATTGGACTGGTGTCAGTGGGGTAGGAAGCGCAGGGGCTATGAGGGCAAATGTCACAATACATTTGTCAGAGGCCCCCACTATACATGTCCCATGTACCATTCACTGTACTCAAATTCAGAGATGATTTTAGGACTCCTCTATTTCAGCTGATAGTGGCCATGAAAGGGTTGGAATGATGGGGTGGGGTAGGGGGGGGGGGGGGGGGAAGGAGGAGGAGGAAGGGGGGTGGGAGGGGAGAAGGAAGGGTGGTGGGGCGATGGTCAAATCTCATGTTCTTGTCAATGGTACTCTTTCTTATTGGCAGTGCTTACTAAGTTATACTACAGTGTGCATATAATAATTACATGTGCATACTCATTCCTGATGCTTCATCTCTGTTGTGTAAGTAAATACCAACTCAGTGTGTCCATGGCATGGCATAGTAGATAGAAGACATATCAGTGAATGCTCTCTGTATAAACTCTACAGTGACCCAGTCTTTCAAAATCTTTGAGATAGGGTAGCAATAATATTCACTGCCACTAAATGCAAGGCTTCCATCTGTCTACAAGTAGCTTGCCTACACATTACAAAAAATAAATTCACATCCTCCAAGAAAGAAGTATACCAATTCCACACACACACAAACACAAACACACACACATATGCACACACACATATGCACACACACATACACACACACACACACACACACACACACACACACACACACACACACACACACACACACACACACACACACACACACACACACACACACACACACACACACACACACCAGTGCTACTTAGAATGAGTGGTTCTGGTGAGTCATGACAAGATGCAAAGTCACCTGGCCATGGAATGTTGATTTACGTGGGATTGTGGCAAGCAGATAGGCTAATGCCTTTGTGTTCAGGTCTTGACATACGGTCCATACCCACCTGAGTATCAGAGCACTTGTTGTATGTTTTTGGATCTGGGCAGTGCCGCTTCCGAACACACCGGTGGCTTATGAAGGGAGGCTGCAGTGGTCTACAAACGTATTACTGCCCAGCTCTCAACAAAATGGGGCCACTCATTAGTTCAACCATGGCGTGGACCCAATGCCATCTTTTTTTCTCCCTCCTATGCTCCTATGCTCCTCCATCATGTGCATCAGAGGAGCTCGATCATCTTTAGGCCATGCCTTTAACCACTACCCTGTTGACCTGATAGTAAAGGTTGCACAGGTCTCATCCAGTCTTTAGTTGTTGACTGACTACCACCTATTTTATATCACTGATTGTATATTATTATACATGGTGTATCCAAAGTCTTATATATTAAAAAATAAAATTATTTATCATTAAAAAACAGGGCACAAGTCTGACAAGACATACTACCATTTTTGTGCTGATCCAATTATGACCACTAAAGAAATATATAGAAGGTAATGGCACATGTAGGACCAAACATATAAAGAGAATGTGGTTGTATAGTAGGCTAGTGAAAGCACTGTAACCAAGACAGAAATAAAATGTTCAATGGAAAAATATTTTTAATTCAAATGGACAAAGCTTATGTGTGAATGTATGTAGCACTCAACTAACAATTTACAGGGTGTACATCAGAATAGTGTCTTAAGGGGGAAAGAGTGTGTATAGGCGTGACATGAGACGTGTGTGTGTGTGTGTGTGTGTGTGTGTGTGTGTGTTGGTGCATGGGTGTGGTTATGGGTGTGTCTGCCAGCCATGCAGATGACGATGGGAGTTAAAAATATATGTGTCTGCAGAACGCAAATCCCAACAATAAAGAAGGGTTACATGTGTTCCAGCCTAGCTGCACTTGCATGCGGCTTTAACTCGATCACGCCTCTCCCCGATACACCGTGCACTATATACTATGACGTACTGTTATAGATTGTGAGCCTAAATATGGCCATGCAATGAGTGACACCCAAAGACTTCGCCCGAATCGACAGGGACACGATTTCTATATTCATGATGTTGTGCGCGAGTATCGGTAAGTTATTATGGCGCGAAATGTGCAATTACATTGCACAGCTGTATCTCCGTATAAACGGGTCAAGTAAAAATTAACGAACAGTACAAATCAATAGGTACAGGATCCCTCTACATACGTACCAAAATCGAAGTGAATTGAATTTTCCTGCAGAAAGATATGGTGGATTTGAAACCCAAGGGGTATCGATACGGACGTTGTGACACTAGCTGGCACGAATCGAAGCTAATGCAAGAGCCCAAAATCAATTTTACCAGAGAGAAATGGTGTAGTATGAAGTGTTGAAAATAGGAAGTCAGTTGCGCTTACAGTTCGGGAGATGTAGCGATTTCAAAGTGAATCTTTATCTACATAATTATACCGCAGGGTGATTGAAAAGACGTGCAAAATCTTTGAATCGGTATGACTCCAGAACTGAACAATGATAAATTTTGCTGTTTAAACCAAAAAATATACCTATGACCAGCTTAAAGTTATTGATGAGTAGTTATTAAAAATTATTGCTCAGTTTATTAACACCTTGACATTGCTTTGATCCCCAGCTGGGGGGTATTGAATGTTGATCAAAGAACTGAGCAATAATTTTTAATAACTTGAAAGTGACCATGCAGACAACATATACGCCTGCATCCTATACACAGCTACAGAGATGAAATTTGTGTAAAATCATTTATTTGTTATTTTGCACATGCAGTTAATCTCCGTAACGAATAAGAAAAACTTTAACGATCTGCAGAAATCAAAAGTGAGAGGGCTCATTTAGTAAGACATGTGCTCAGGGATCATGGTACACTGTACAGGGAGAAGGATAATACAGAAAGGTCAAAGGTCAATCATTTTCATGTGCTGTGCTCTGGCCTAGCAGTGCTACAGTTAGAAGACAGAGTACGGCGCCGCAGGCGCCCACGTAGACCCAAGATGGCGTTTATTAAGGAGAGGGGAGTTAGTAAGTTTCAATGAAAAGCGTCGGGAGGGAGGGACGGGTGCAATTTGAGAGCGGATTCAGAGAGGGGGTGAAAAGTTGAGGGGGGTAGCGGGCCTTTGGCCTCACCCCCCCCCGTCCCTACCCTGCCCTAAGCCCTATTTTCTTCTTCTAGCACTCACAATCCTTCGGATTGTTTAATGTTAGCTGTTGGACATGTGGTGCTTGGGGGGGGGGGGGGGGGGTGTGGGAGGAGAGGGGGCAGTGGCTTTTAAAGGTTGGAACCTGATGACAGGTGGGGATGCAGACTACTCACAAAAGTTGGTCTAGATTACCTTATACACAAGAACCTTTGACTCACACTAACACCCTAAGATACACCCTTAATTACCAATTTTGGACACTCTTCTATACATGATATTGTTTTTGACCCCTGTGAGGTATCGGACTTCATACATAGGGCACAGAGCATATGCAGTTAGGCATATAAATATATTTACCCTGCTGTATATGAAGTGTTGATAATAGGAAGCCGATATATATAGCGCCTATACCGTTCGGAAGATAAATCGCGCATTATTGTTGGATACGCAAATCAAATTGAATAAATTCAATATTCCCTAAAGCCCGGATAATCTCGCATGATGAATAACCCAAATAAGTGCTAATACATTTTCTCAGTTACTATAAACATAGCAATATAAAGGTAGACTATACTTTCAGACTCTTCTAGATAACAAAACTACACTATTTGCTAAATAATGACTCATATTTACATGCACTGAGTTGCACTATGTTCTATTTGCTGTAAAAAAATTCGGAGTGAATCCACAAGAATAGCGGAGTGAGGGTCACTCAATAGCAGAGGGAAATAACTCCAAGAACGTCAAATGCTGGAGTGATATCACACCACTGATAAATGTTCGTGTGTCTGTCACACGATTTTAATCGTCACACAGAGCTACGAGTTTGTGGCCTTATTATTTATCATGCAACTTATTGGCTGTATTCCTTATTTGACAAGTAAATAAAAAAAATTCTCTCTGAGAAAGTTGGTATAGGATATAGGTTTTGCAGGCAAATAGTATACTGGTGTAAAAAGCAAATAAAGAAGTTTTATCAGAAGGGATCGAAAATGTAATAGTCCTATATTTAGCACACGTCGACTAAGGCATATGCTGTTTCTGTGCTAAATATAGGACCATTACATTTTCCCTTCGGTTGTTTCCTTGCTTTTTACACCAGTATACTATTTGCCTGCAAAACCTATATCCCACCAACTTTCTCAGAGAGAATGTTTTTATTTACTTGTTTCCTTAATTTTTTTAACACCCAAATCACTGTTGCATCGCAGGTTTCCCCCCTTTCATTAAACTGATTTAATTCAATCCAGACGTATTGTGAAAATTTTCTAGGTACTTTTGCTTAATTAGACTTGATAAGACCGTATATAGGCTTTTAGGCTTTTGTGTTTCAAAGCCTAACATCGACTATGGCGAGTCCTCCAGCAAATTATGAAGCTATTGGTGCAATTTGCATTGCTTAAAAGTGTTCCTGTCCCGAGTTATGAGTTCCCAAGAAGCAGAAGCAGAAGCAGACGACCCCGCCCATTATTTTGGAAGGGGAACGAGGACAGCAATATTTTTCGTTCTCGACAACCACGCGGTTCTACGACGTGAAACAAACAAAAAAAAAAACTACTCAGTTTTGACTTCTAGATCGATTGCCGCAACAATTTAGACGATCCGATCGTCGGGAGCGAAGCTACGGTAGGGTCGCGGGATTTTAATTAAATTCATAGTCGGGGTGAAAACCTATATGGAAGTCTCTAGCGAGACTTCAGATATTGTACGCGCGCCGAACGGCTCCTTTTGTTATGGCGCGGCACCTCTAAATTGGCCGGTCAATTGTGTGTGCATTGTGTGTACAAATAATCATCTTCATGTGTACACAGCACGTGAGAAATCAATTGAACGAAAAGTATAGAGCATCATGTCGTTGCTTGCGCGTTCGTCCACAAGGTAGCCGACGGAGATCCGCAACACAACGGCCAATTAAATAATATGGCCGCAGCTGGTCCTAGGTACGATATAGCAATCTTTGGTAAAACTGGGAGTGGTAAGAGCACTACCGCCAACATATTTTTGGGAACTCAGAGTAACGCTACAAAACCGTCGGATGAGACGGTTGAAATACCGCGCTGTGGTGAAGATATGGAAGGCTTCCTTTCTAGCTCCACCAGCCCTTACTTCGAGACATCCGATGGGTATGAAGCCTGCACAAAAAAATGTAAAGTGATATCTAACGGCAGTATCAGAGTGCTGGACATCCCAGGATTTTCAGATTGTGATAACGAGGACGATCCCGAAAACGTAAAATCGCCTTACCAAAACAATTTGGAACTCATCCGAAAAGTTGTTTTGGTTCAAAAGGCGCTGAAATTAAACTTTTCCGTCATACTCTACTTCTTACCACAGAGAGGTGCGTTAAGACGAATGGACCGGACTCTAAACGACGAGCTGGGGGTTTTTTATCACTACTTTGGGAGCGAAATTTTTAGCACGATGGTGATTGCTGTAACCAACGACACTACTTTCCAAGAGAACGGGTTTAGCAACACCGATTTAGATACAACCAAAAATGTGATAGAAAAAATGCTGGAAAAGATTTGGAAACGTAATACCAGAGGAACAAACGCGCCACCAGCCTGTCCTAAACTTATCTACGTGCCGCTGAACACCACCACAACAAAACTTGTAAGGGATATCACCGCGCTACAACTTTCTTCGTTCCAACTTACAATTTCAGAGGACGTATGTGCTAAATGTGGATGGCGCATTATCAAAATCGATGGCAAACCGTTTGAGGTGACCAACGATATATCAACTGTTCGATACTCTGATTCATTGTGCCATCCTATGATCGTCAGCAGGTTTACCTGGAAGCAAAGAATACTGGGAGGTATTGGTCACGTTGCAACTCTTGGCATCGCGCTTGCAGTTTCAAATCTTTCTGGCATAGGAGTGTGGCCCGGTTTTACCAATAATGAAGAAATGTGCATTCACTGCCATAAGGCACCTAGTGGTGTGGGATGCATGACAATAGGAACAGAGTACCACCCTAATGAATACGAAACGCATTCAGTGAAGCACTCTAACGTTGTTACTAATTAATGATGCTGACCGTAGACAAGTTGTGTACACATCTGTTTATAAACGATAATTGTTGTATAGATGATTTCGGTGGATTATTAAAAGGGGGCGAGCCCACCATATAGGGATATTTTTGCCCTCCAATTAGAATATTCAAAGCTAATTACCGTACAGTACAATTATGGTACAGCTACGGTACAGCCAGCAAGCCCTCGTCGCCGAAGGTGTGATTAGTCTGTCATATGGGATGTGATTAGTGCCAAAAGTCGGTCACGCGCAGCGCAACGACAGATGACGCACGCAGCAATCTCGTGCCCAGAAATCATATGTGCATCGAATATGTATGCTGACAGAAACATTATTAGATGGTGGTCGGGCTGGCTGACATGGCCGTATACAGCTAGGTGCAGAATAAAATAGGCGCAAAAGAAGAATATATGGAGCCTTACAGCATTCTATGAACGCTACCAGTAACTGCATGGGAGGCCTTAACTTACTCAGTTGCCACTGGTTATAACAAAGAGATACTAATAATGGTAGATTTGTGTATTATTCTATTTGTTGCACATCCATGTATTTGTAGTTCCTTTCGAGAGGCAACCCCATGGTGATGTTGAATTTTAGGTGATCGATGTTGTGGTTACAGTATTATTTGGCACTCAGGCAGTGCCATAGTTACATTGTGCATAATAAGTATTACTGCTCAACTTGGCATCTCAGAATTTCGTACCCAACACAGTCTCAACAACATCCGGAAATTTCTGAGTACGAATTATGAAAATTTTAGTTGTACGCCGAACATGACTAGTATTTAGGACCTAAACCATGGTTTAGGTACCTAAACCATGGTTTAGGTACCTAAACCATGGTTTAGGTACCAAACTATAATATGGTTTAGGACCTAAACTGAGCAATGCCCATGTATGGGCGAGTTCACATGTTAATGAATATGACATGACATATGTTTTATTGCATGGCAACCCTTAGCGCGATTTATGTCCCATCTCTCATGGATTAGGCCCTAGCTATATATGTCACAACTAAGGAGTATTTGGTCTGCATGGGCCGATAGACAGAGATAGTACTAGTATTGAGGGCCGACATAAACGTGAGCGATGCACCGAAAGTTATTTCTACAATAAAGGTTAGTAGATTTTACAGATAACATCTATTGGTGTACCCAATTCTTGAAGCAAAGCCAAGGCATTTCCCACAAAGGAAGAGGGGTGGGGCCAAAAAGTGGTCACATGTACATACAAAGTCCTACATGGGAAGAGGGGAGGGGCCAAAAAGGGATCATATTACTGCTATTTAGTAGTTAACACTTTGGATGCCACATGAGTATCCTTATAGCTCCGTATAGTGTGCCAAATAGCCTTGAGGTTGCTGACTAATGGTATCTATATACATCCATGTGTTGGGCACCTGTGGCTACATAAAGAGGGTGATGACCAATTGGACTTAGAGATCCCTCAGTCCCCTGGTGTTATCCTAGTGCCCAGGCCTCCAAGAAGTGGTCCCTGTAACAGGATGGTTCCCATGTCTCATGCAAGTGGCCCTGTAGGACTCCTAGTACCTCAGTAGTGCACTAATTAGAACGAATACTCACACCTATGCTGACTGCTGACTCATACATACATCCATGCATTAAGCCAACATGTCACCTATCCTCCTCCAATAGAAATGTGCAAACCAAAGGGAGTGTTGTGTTAACAGTTTTAGGTAGTACCATAGGAATGTGCAAGGTGGTATTAAGCACACTAAGTACTTGGAGTCCCACAGGGCCACTTGCATGAGACATGGGAACCATCCCATTCTAGGGACCACTCCTTAGAGACCTGGGCACTAGGATACTCCAGGGGACTGAGGGATCTCTAGGTCCAATTAGTCATCACCCTCTTTATGTAGCCACAGGTGCCGAACACATGGACGTATATAGATACCATTAGTCAGCAACTTCAAGGCTATTTACAGTTTGATTGGCACACTGTAGGAGCTATAAGAATACTCATGTGGCATCCAAAGTGTTAACTACTAACGTGACCCCTTTTTGGACCCTCCTCTCTTCCCATGTAGGGATACCGTGCAATAAAACATATGTCATGTCACATGTGAGGCACTGCTCGGTTTAGGTCCTAAACCATATTATAGTTTAGTACCTAAACCATGGTTTAGGACCTAAACACTTGTCATGTTTGGCGTACTGCTAAAATTTTCATAATCTGGACTCAGAAAGATCCGGATGTTGTTGAAACTGTGTTGCTCAGGAATTATGCGTGATTTAATACGTTGTGTTGTGAACTGGTAGAAGTATATCAGTTATCCTACATGTAAGAAGGAAGGTGGGGAGGGGGGGGGGGGGGGAGGGTATAATACGGTATGTCTATTGGCTGGGAGGGAGGGAGGGGGGGGGGGGGGTATAATACGGTGTGTCTATTGGCTGGGAGGGAGAGGGGGGGGCTATATTTGACAAATTTGTGTAGCACTCCCCTCCCCCTTTATATAATAAAGGTGAAGTAGGACGAAAGCTCGGGTCCTCCGAGATAGATGTGAGTTCAATTGCCCCCACTGCCACTGTCAGTACAGCAATAGGTTTATATGGAAAATATGCATGCGTGGACCAAAACAAAAGACAGTGAGACAAAAATGCATGTACCTGGATGCCACCATGGATTATATCATATATACTGAGACAGCGAAAGATTGGCTCTAAAGATATATACTGTAAGGGCAGATACAGTGCTTTTGTTAACAATCCAGCCTTATAAGGGGAGGAAGGGCGGCCCCAGAAACTTTTAGAAAAAGGCAGTGGATTAATATTCATCCATATATTGTAGCTAGCAATTAATTGGGATAGTCAGTGCCCAATTAAGATATATGGGTACTAGACTAAAAGCATATATGCATGGGGCTCCATCTTCATCCACCAATACATTAGGTCAATCTGATTTTAAATAAAGATTCTATTGCATAAATTGGGTTAGAACCATTAGATCAGTTATTGCGTCATCTGGCATAGTATTCCTGGCCCACATAATGCCAGGGGTCCTAGACTAAAGGCTGTAGCTTATCCCTAGATTTTAGCCTAGTCAGTCCTATGGTTAATCTGGGCCCGAGGAGTTAGGCTGCAATATTTTTGATTTTTTACCCTTCACAGTCACGTCACACTACTAATCTGGACATTGTGCAGTTGAGGAACACTTTTGCATATGTTATTTTGTGTGGTGTGATTGTTTTTGTATATCTGTACCTGGTCTGTGTACATGCTTATTTTAATACGTCTTTATGTCCTTATTGTTTTCATCTTATTGGATTAGGGTTAGGGTTAGACAATCGTTGCAGTGTTTATATTTAAAAGTTACTCAACATGCAGGTAGGGTGTACACCCTAACTGCATGTTGAGTAACTTTAACACCCTAACTGCATGTTGAGTAACTTTAACACCCTAACTGCATGTTGAGTAACTTTAACACCCTAACTGCATGTTGAGTAACTTTTAAATATAATCACTGTAACGATTGTCTGCAGAGAAGCTATTTGAGCCATTCTAACTAAATAATGGCATCTCTTGAGTTACATAAGACTTGTACTTGTACATAAATTTCATCTTCAGGTCTTCAAAGAACTTGCCACGCCCTCATATTTCATCCAGAAGTTTTGTATGGAGCTGGTTGTCATGGTGACAAAGGGTGTGTTTCAAGTGATAAGATGGCCACCCATATCAAGGCTACACAACTATGCCCTTCTCTCTGCATTTGTAGCACTCATTGGATCCTGTCCACAGCTGCTCTCTCCACTGTAAGCACTTGTTAGGCCTGTCTATGTGGATGATGGCCCTTCTCCCCATCCCATCCCATCCCATCTCTGGGCTAACTAATTCAAGGACACATGCTTGCACACTGTTCAAGGATGTGGTGGGTGTGGCCACTCACATTGATCCAACCCCCAAGGTGCCTCTTTCCGATGAGCTTGACAAGGTGTGTGTGTGTGTGTGTGTGTGTGTGTGTGAAGGTTCACTCCATCACTCCAATGAATTCTACATTGATAAGACACCTGAGATAAGCATTTTTTGGTCAATGATTATTGTAAATGATTGTATTGGGTTATTCCACTATGTTTTAATAATTTTGCATCTCAGATTTTATTGTAATATTTATTTGCGTTTAAAAAATGCCCATTTCCCCAATGGCCGAGATGTGATGTCACCACGTGCACATGTTTGATGATCCCTTTGTCCTCAGACACTTGCTGTTCTGGACATCCTCATGCTGCCGGCTTATTCCTCCAATCTACCAGCACAGGACACACCCACCTTACCTGAGGATGCTGTTCTTGCTTCCTGGACCTCCCTTCAGTACCACCTCTACCACCTGCTGGGTCGCTATGGATACTGCAAAGCCATGGAAACGTACAGAGAGCTGAAAGCCTCAAAGTGCAGGAGCGAGGAGGGACCTGAGCTGTTGTGTAGGTCTGGGGACCCGTCAGAAGGGGAGTGTCTCCATGTGGTGTGTGGGAAGGTTGTTGGAAACATGGCTCAACTCGTAACCAACAGGGAACAGATAGGGTCTGTGTTCCAGCACATATTCTCAGAGGTGGGCTTTGATTAAAATGTCCTCTTCCTATGCAATGTGCATTCTCCGTATAGTGTGTGATCAGGTGTGCTCTGTCAGTGAGTACATTTTGTATCTGTTGGAGTATCGTCATGGACTCCAAGCTGACCGAGGACAGCCAGAAGGAGCTGAGAAGATTTTTATGTAAGGTACATACCTGTAGGTAGGATATGGGACAGTGTCCAGAAAAATCACCCTTCTGGATAGTTTTTCAAGTTTTCCATGAGCTCCTAAAAGCATCCTAAATTGGACTATCCATCATAAAGTTATTAGGCACTGAATTTATAATTAGCCATGCATTTCAATGCGAGCGTTACTTTTCTTTTGTTTGTCCAGGAAAATTTGATGAAGTGTCATAAGGGTGATTTTGCTGGGACACTGTTCAATATATACATGTACATATATATAGGTTGGCCTTTTTATGAAGATGTGGGCGTATTTGGATGTTTACACCCATCACCCATTCTCCCTTCCCCTTCAAGGTTCTGCTTCTGTGCATGTCAGCCATCACTATTAGCTCCACCGAGGCACCTCTGGTTGCTATGGTTATGGAGCTAGTAGGAAGGCTGGTTTCCATTCCATTCCAGGTCTATGCATGTGGCTGTGTTGTAGTAGTGATACAATCTTTTCTCTTGGGCTGTGCTGTTTAGGTTGGTCTGGATGGCAGGAGTGTGGTTATATCACTACATGTCTGTTCAGCTATGGATGGTGTGTGCACCACCAAGCCATCAAAAAAGTAATACTAGGTGGTGTTTATCACTCCGTCCACTGCCCCTTCCCCCACCTCCCACACCGCCCACTCTTTCCAGCTCTGTCCAGCTGTTGAACGGCATGTGTCATCTACTGTCAGCTGTTGTTAGGAACCACTCCCCCATTGCTGGGGCCTCTCCTGCACCTGTCATTGTGTCTGTCAACAGTATCCTACATAACCTGTGTCTACCATACTGGGCATTAATTAGAATATGAATGTGTGTGGTTTTTTTGCATGGACTTCGTACATATATTCCTTAACTGGAGCCAGAACTGATTGAGGCTGTTATTAGGCAAGCACAAGAGCCTGTTGGCCAATCAGTGGGTGATGATGACAGGGGCTACCCTTTCATTAAAAACATCACTCACTGTGCCGCCATGGTATCCAGGTGAGCTAGGTGCACCAGGCGTTGTCCCCACTGCTGTGTATTTTACTCCAAATAATGCCCAGGCTTTTGGAGGCTGTGGCCAAGCACCCAGTTCTAGCTAAGGTGAAATACAATATTGATGTATTTGAATTTGGCAGCACACATGTTGATGTACACATGTATGCAGTTTGTCAGTTACAGTGTGATAGCCTTCACTGTGTCCTCTAGAAGTCACCCTCTTCATCAACGTGTCAAGGTTGGTGGGTGTGTTAACATGTCCTCTCTCACACAATACCCTCCGTTACTTCTGCCATCTGCCCCCC
The DNA here is from genome assembly GCA_963681505.1 of Eunapius fragilis. NCBI lineage: Eukaryota > Metazoa > Porifera > Demospongiae > Spongillida > Spongillidae > Eunapius > Eunapius fragilis. The sequence continues at coordinate 16,813,796 of OY811971.1, forward strand.
CCCCCCCCCTCCCCCCCCCCCGGTGTGTGTGCCATGATTGGGGTGTGCAGCCAACATGACTCCGCCTTCATCAAGGCAATGCTTGACAGAGAAGGCTACCAGGAGTTGGTGGAGGAGTACAGGTCATTTCACAGATTTACTGGTCGGGTGTGAGCTTACTATCACCTCAACTTTGGCCACACATCCAAAAACCAACATTTAAATCTGTTTATTTTTCTGTTATAAAAATTTCATTGTTTCTACCATCACCTCCACCCATGGCCATACCCCTTGCATTCAAATGTATTAATTTTTCCGTATAAAAATTTCATTGTTTTTTGACAGCCATATGTATGACACAGGGAAAAACATGGAGGTGGGGGACAGATGGGAGGGGAGAGTGGAAAGGAATGGGGCCAGAGAGATGGTTAGTGGGACAGAGGAGGAGGTGTGGGGGACCGAGGGAAGGACGGTACTAGTATATCCCCATGACAACATAAGTATATGCAAGGAATAATGAATCGGAATTATATCCCGCTATATTTACAGGGCTTACGCCTAACGATATCGCGATGGTATATACGGTACCGGTACCGTTTCAATATACGGCCGAGGTGGTGTGTATATATAAATGTAAGTGCCATGCAGCTAAGCCGGGATGCCTATATCTATTTTGTACAGCTAATATATATTATACAAGTAATAAAAACATTCTCTACACGAGAAGGTTGGTGGTATATAGGAATCAAAGGTGATGGTGGTGTAAAAAGCAAGGGAACAAGGCTTCTGATTGAAAAGGAAAAATGAAATAGACCTATATTAGCACGCACATTTAAATATGACAACATGCTGCTAATATAGGTCTATTTCATTTTTCCTTTTCAATCAGAGGCTTTGTTCCCTTCCTTTTTACACCACCATCACCTTTGATTCCTATATACCACCAACCTTCTCGTGTAGAGAATGTTTTTATTACTTGTTTCCTAAATTTTTCTGGTGGATTTGGTATTGTATTTAGTTCTTGAAACGCATAGAATCAGGTAGCATAAACGTCAACTTGCACGATCATGACAGGTTTATTTTAGAATCTGCATTTCTGTTGAGGTGTGTACCAAATATTACACTAGTCCCCAGGCTATCTCCAAAGGCAGGTTAAAAGCGAAGCCATATAATACATAGGATAAATGTAAACTGATCTCACGCTTTAATCAGATAAACCATGCACCACAATACATGACCAAATTGACGTACGCAACTTTGGCGTTTATACACACATTTCAAACAGCGCATATTACTATAAAACGGAGAGAGACGCAGTATCTACCGCTGTAACTAAACTATTCCTTCCATTTTAGCGATATACCATGCATGTTCATAATTTATCGATCCAACATTTATCGATGCCGTAACGTACCTTTGGGTGGTCGTTTTGTTGTTTCTTTCGGTACCGCGCTTGACATAGGCAGATCTGGCAGGATCTGGATCTTTCCAATTTTAGATGCTCGAGTGGAATCAGAATTGTCCTTGAGATTGCGTGGTAAAACCATCGAATTTGATAACGCTCGTTATTTTATACTGGTGCGTCATGAACATTGTGATAGCTGATGTAATGTGGTACTACTAGCTTCAGCTAATTGCCCAATAAGTTGGGCGTCTAATAGACACCTGAAGATAACATGCGGACACATCCTGAAGCGATTGGTACACTTGGCGTGCTTTAAAAACGTTCCTGTCGTGAGTTATAGTTATACTATCCGGAAGGAAGAAGAATAAGAAGACGACGACGGAGACGAAATTTTAGGTGGGACTGGGTACGGACGATGGGGACGAGTATTTTTGTTCTCTAAAAGTACACCGTCTTATGACGCAGACACAGCGCAGAACTGTTTTCCTTTTTGATATCGCTCGATTGCCACTAAGAGCGAAGTGACCCGATTCTTAAATGTCCCGCTAGAAGTGAGTGACGTTTTTATAATGACATTCATGATACTGCAGGATTGCTATATGGAACCTACTCGCGTAGGTTCCGATCTAATACTATAATTTCCATCGTACGTACGTACGTACGTCCGCGTAACTCATTTATATACTCGGCCTAGCGCCTATTGGTTGCTAGGTATGTACGCGTACCTAGCAACCAATAGGAACGACCACCTCCCACACAAAAGTACATAGCAACGTCGCCTGCCACAAAACCTACATGCCTGTACAGGTAATAGAAAAAAAAGAAGCAACGCTATTGTGGTTTACTCTCAAGTCTCATCGTACAGGCCGAGACCATGTAGTTACTATCTGACATAATAGAGGTTGCGTAGTAACCGTATGTTAGAACAGATGGTAGATTATATATGCAACATTGGGTAAAACAGTAAAAAATAGAGGAGCTAGGAAGTAGACCAGCTGTTCATCTGGCAAATGAATAGCGAGACGAATAACAGCGAGACGAATAATCAGCCCGTGATTTTTCACGGGGATACGCTAGTATATATATAATTATAATATATTAAGGGGGGAACATGCATATGACCATTAGATATCATTTTTTTTTCACCCTATATATAATCTAATAAGTACGTCCGCGTAACTCATTTATATACTCGGCCTAGCGCCTATTGGTTGCTAGGTATGTACGCGTACCTAGCTACCAATAGAAACGACCACCTCCCACACAAAAGGCGGTCGCAATGACAGCTGGTTTCCACTTCACATTTAATATCTAAAAAAAAAATCAATATTTCTTGAATTCAAAGTCGGGGGGGGGGGGGGGGGGGGGGGGGGGATCTGCATAAGTGCCGAAAGAATAAATGCAACGCTATTGTGGTTCACTCTCAAGTCTCATCGTATACAGGCCGAGAACATGTAGTTACTACCTGAAATTGCGCAGGCATGTTATAGAGGTTGCGTAGTAATGTTTGAACAGGTGATAGATTATATATGCAACATTTGGTAAAACAGCCGGTAAAAAAAAGAGGAGCTAGGAGGTAGACCAACTGTTCATCTGGCAAATGAATAGCGAGACGAATACCAGCGAGACGAATAATCAGCCCGTGATTTTTCACGGAGGACACGCTAGTTATAATATATTATAGTTATAATATATTAAGCTAGGGTGGAAATGCACATCTAGCTGATTCAGATATCAGTTATAGGTATTGCAAAACCATAGCCCATCTTTAGGAAGCCCGGGGAATTATAATTTATGAAGAAACTTCTCATTACGGCACCTTATGTTTCAAAGCTCGCAAGTCACAACATCATATTTACGGTTGTTTCGTAACCGCTTAAGTCAATCTCCTTTGCCCCAAAGGATAAACTGCAGATAGTAGATAACGGTATAGCCTTCTTTTAAACCATAGTTTGTGGATACAAAGGTACATGTTTACTAGACCGGCTATTGGATACAAAAATATACTTTCAATTCTGACAAAATGCGGTGGTTGGGCAACGTTGATGCACATTGATGCACGGCTGGTACGCTTATCTCTCCATTAACCTCAATTGAAACCAAGCAATTTGCAACATATACAATTGCGTATTGCTAAACACTCGCGCCCATAATGCAAGATATGACGTATGCACGGTTCAGTCGCGGATCCAGGGAGCTATTAACCGGGCCCCGTGCGTATAAGTACAGGCCCAGCAAGAACTATAGGCGTACTGGAGACCCGAACAAAGCGTATACCATATAGTAATATATGCATGGTTCCAGGCTGTATTCCTAAGTTCGAGCTGGGCCTATATTAAGATCCAGCTCGTTCATGCAGGGATGATATGGTATAGGGTCGATAGCAAAAGTCACGTCAATCATGGAAAGCTAAACTTGATTTATCGCTTATAAGTTAGCACATGCACGTTTCAGGAAAAATGAAATAACTACATTCTTATAGAACTGTACGTTGAAACTAGCAACCATCTGTGTCATGAAATTCTCTGTTTACAGGGCTAGGCCCGCCGATGACATGCAGTTTCATAGTCAAGTTTAGCGGCAAAAGTGGGAGAGACTAGCTTTTTTCGCGTGAGCGGTGTAGTCTACGACATGATCAGGCAGTCAACCGCAAATGGGACGGGCTTTGACATGCGCACTTCATCCACAACATGACTACGCCCACAATGATGTTTTTGTTTTCACTCCCCCCCCCCCCCCCCCCCCCCCCCCCACCCCCCATTTTCCTTACAAGGTATCAGTGCGCGACACCAATGGCGTCCACCGTGGAGGTATGAACAGCTATGTGGAAGGGTGTACAAGTATTTGTATAATAGGACTTACTGGCGTTAGTGATGAAAATTGAAGTGTGTGCATGCCTGCACGTTATGGGGAAGAGAAAGTGGGTGAATGGGGTAAGGTCGTAACTAGACGTCGACGACCTATAGCTACTGAGTCGCCACAGTTGATACAAGCACACGCAATGTACTGTACCATTACAGACGTTATTGATTCCTCCCACGCGTTTGTGCCCGCATGCTAGGGCATACCTGCATAATAGCCTAGGAGGCTGGGTGTGTCCTGTACTTATATGGAACTATCCTATACATGTAAGTGGTCTACCTCACGTTGGGGAACTATTCCGTTTCCTACAGGATATAGAAGGCAAGCTGATAAGTGCAGCAAGGTGTGGAGACTGTGAAACAATCATCAAGATACTTAACCAGGGTGTCAATGTTGATGCTGCTAATGAGGTGAGACATGTGATCCGTGTTTGTTTATTATTAAACCATGATTGTGATAATCGGGTGATGTGTTGACGGTAGGAGGGCGTGGACCAGCGACGCAGTGAGGTTACGTCGTTGTCGCGCACTCTGCGGGCTAATTCGGAGCCTCGTGTCCGCTCTACTAAAACTAACAAAAAAAATTCCATAGCAAAGGGGCTTGTTATGATAAAGGGGAAATAAACCGTGCTCTACTAAAGTTTCCACACTAATAAGGTCGCTGTAATTGTTAAAATACGACCGTAAGCTTAGTTTTTCCAGTTAGTTACTATTTAGAGCTCGTGGTGCCGCGTTTTCTAACGGAATAGTGGTGTCTTTGCAATATTTCTTATTAATTTATTGCGGTTCTGGCGCCATTAATTACTCATGTCCGCTGTGGGCAGGTTGACTCATACGTTTCTGCCTCTGACAATCCATCACACCATCTCAAAAGGTGTCAGTGTCCATCCAGTCCACTTTTGGCTTGGTGAGGAGGGTGTGTTAGGGCCTTAGGGGGTTATGGGTGAGAGCTGTAAGCTTCAGAAGCTGCTATAAGTTACACAGTAAGAAGAAATCAAATAAAATATCTTATCCTACCAAGGTCACGGCCTTGGCTGGCAATGCAATACCCTGAGCTTGCACTGTGGTAAGATGAGAAATAACAATATTATATAGTGCCTGTGTTGAATGGAAAAGTGGTGGTCTGGTCTAGAGTCCTATGCCCCCACCCCCGAATAAAAGATAAGTGAGATTGAGGTTATCCAGCAATGCCTACTGAATAAAATGGTAGACAGAATTCTTATACTGGCATGTCCATAGTGGTCAGTTTAAAAATACCCATGACTGATATAAATGGATGTACTGGCATTTTGATGGATATAATATTATACATGCTTAGACAGAATGGTTTTGCTGGCATGTCTGTGTTTGAAATAAACAGGGAGAGTTCTCTTACAGGCTTTCCTAAGAGGGATATCAATAGCTAGTGAGATCATACTGACATGTCACACTCGGTCATATAGGAATAAAATAGGCAGCTATGCCTGATGAGTGATATAAATAGGATGAGTGCTTATAAATTAATATGCCTAGGAATGGTTTGTGTACAATTGCATGGAATAAATAGGAAAGAGTGCTTGTACTGGCATTTCTAAATAAGCAGAGTTGTGGTATAAATGGGCAGAGTGGTTCTATACTGCTGGATGTCTGTGATTATTGTACATTCTGACTCAGTGCATGTGCCCATAGTGAGATTTGTTAAACTGACCGTAATTGGAAAAAATAGACATAGAGGTAGCAATTTACAATTGATCTAGCCAGCATGTGCACAATTCATGCATTGATACTAAAATGCATTAAAAAATCTAATATCCCTAACACACTTGAAATTCTATATGGTTTATAAGGCCGTTGTTACATTGATCAGGTTTTTACCGTGCAGCTTGCATTTCTACTGGCAAATTCAAGCAAACTAGGACAATGGCATATAAAACTGTTGTAGGATGATTTAAAAAGTCACAAAACAAGCAACAGTTGTATATTCAGGCTCTAGAGCATTGCCCTCTGCTTAGAATTCTTTAAAAAAAAACCCACCAAAGCTTATATGAATTATGTGCGCGGAGCAAATTATTCATGATTTTGGTAGTATTATATTTATACTTGTAGACACAGGATAAAGAAATGTAGTTACGTGCAAAGGAAGAATACTTGAATGTTTTGTTTTGAAGGGGATTATAGGGGCGGGAAAAAAGTCCTGACTGAGATTATTATTTCGCGCCAGTTTGGAACCCTCGTATGCACGTTAAAAAAAAACACTCTCCGCTAGCAGATGCTACAGCATCTGTGGAGCTAACGTTAATAGCAGGGTAGTTGTAGCAATATTTAAAAATACACATGCCATACCATGGCCGTAGAAAAATATAATGGTCAAAATTTAATGGGGTTTCTAAGGGTAGCCATTTTCAAAGTGTAAAAAGGGTTGTTATATGATACTGTTACAGTATAATAGTTAGTATATAGACGTTATACGCAATATTGTGTATAACGTCTCCATACGCATTATTATACTACGCTATAATGTTATACACGGAGTATAACAACCCGTAAATGTCATTTTATATTAAAATTATGTACTTAGTGTCTATTGTCCTGCATGGGCGAGGCACGCTTGACAGTCAAGGGGCACAGGAAAAAAATGTTTTTCCAGTGACGTTTAAATTTTTTGCCACGATGTACAAGTCCTTATCTGTTTGGGCCGAAGCTTTGAAGATCTAACTGAATTAGCTGGTATCATGTCAAAATTGCGATGCCCAGTAAGTATCACCCGCGTAAATAAAATTTTAAACTGGCCTTTAAAATTAAATGCGGGCTATGCATAGGCATGCGGAAAAATGAACTATTTTAAGCTCTCACCTTCAAATACAAATCTTCTAAATAGCAACATGGGGATTCGAACTCCTTGCCCTAGCTAAATAGGCGATCTTGAGCCCTTGGTTATTTGGCACATTTTCAAATTGTGCATGTCGCTTTGTCCAGCGTGTTAGATACCGGGTGGTTGGCTGCAAGAACAGCCAAAGAAGTTAGAGCTTCAAGGCCCAAACTGGTAAGGACTTGTACAACGAGGCCAATTACCATTTAACGTCGCTGGAAAAAAAGCTGAACTGCAAAACATTTTATTTTCATTGCCCCTTGGTGAACAAACGGATGTGCCCCACGGGTGACACCCAGGACCATAGACATTAATGCCCATGCAAAACAGCCGTGATCTGTGTATGCATGGCTGGTGTAGGCTGTTGATTAAGGATACTGTGGGTGTGGTCTGTGTTCAGTTTACTAACTACCTCTTTGCCGGTGTGGTCTGCATATTAGTGGTGACTAGGGACGAGATACACGCCCACCTCCCAGAGCAACGTTGTGGTAATCCTGTTGTGTGGTGACTGTGCGGTGATTGCAGTGATAGTTTGAGTGATTAGTTGTGTATGAACTTCATGTTATGTGATATGTCATCTTCTATACCAGTATGGATGGACCTCCCTGATGATGTCATCGAGGGAAGGACATGTGGAGTGTGTAAGGTTACTGCTGGAGAGGGGTGGCCAGCTCAATATGCAGGACAAGGTGAGGAGTTCAAAACCAGTGAAATGTCTTTAGGTGAAGTGTACCCTTGTGATATGAGAGAGTGATATGTGAGTGGAATATTGTGTATGTGGAATGATGTTGCTGCTCCTCCTCATACATGTACACCACCCTTTCCTCATGCATACTGAAAACTCTTGGTGCATCGTTGCCTGTTGGTGCTCTGGTGTGATAATGTGATGCTTTGGGTAACATAGTATGATGTTAATGTTGGCTGAAACTCAGGTTCGGTAGCACAAGCAGACTTGGGAGGTGTAAAAGTAGGCACAGGAACCTAGGTCCTAGGAACAACAGTAAAATATTGCTGCCTTTGGGTGGGATTTGTGTGAAGTGTCATACAACATTTTAGAGTAAAAGAACTGTCTAGAATGAGATTTGGACAATCAAGGGGTTGGTGGGTTGGATGGTGAAGCTTTCATCTGGGTTTCTCTGAGCCAAGGGCAGTTCAAACTGATGTCAGAAACAGGACATGCTTCAATCTACAAAAGGAAAATGTATTGAGATAATACTACTTAACTTAACTGCACAACTGTATTACCTTCTTAGAATATGCCTAGTCCACGTATATGGTTGTGATGTGTATGTATACACAAACCTATGTATACCTTGTGCGCCGTGCTGTATAGATAACATAGTACTTACCCTGCCAATTGCAGGTACAATGTCCAGTAATGATGGTACCTGTTTTCCTGCTCACTCCAATCCAGCCCGTTAGTCGTTTATCCGGTTATAAAGGTTACAATATTTATACGATAACGGTTTCGCGCCGCAACTGGTCTATACACGTAGGACTTTGCGTCCCTCCCACACGCGCTAATTGAAGATGATCGATATAGGTATGCCGAATGGACAGGTCTTAGTTCGCTATTGTGTGAATGAGTTTGATGATATTACCTTTACAATCTGGTATACATGTAGGTAAGCCGTTTTGAACCGAAAGGCGGACGGACCACAGTATGCAAGTAAAGAAAACTATTCTTTAACGAGAAATTTGGTGCATGGGATATAGGAATTGGAGGCAATGGGGGTGTAAAAAGGAAGAAAACAAGGTTTTGGGAAAAGAAAAATGATATATTTAGCACGTCTTTTGTTCTGTTACATTTACATCTGCTAAATATTATAGGATTTTTGTCCCATTTTTCTTTTCCCAAACCCTTGTTCTCTTCCTTTTTACACCACCATTACCTCCAATTCCTATATCCCACCAACTTTCTAGTCTCGTTAGAGAATGCTTTTCTTTACTTGTTTCCTCTATTATTGTCGATGATTTCTGCGAATTCTGGCAATTGCTCACAAGTTATAGTTATGACGTATCGTCTTTAATTGAAGAACTGGCACTTATGCAGTTCACCCCCCCCCCCCCCCCCCCCCCCACTTCAATTACCGTCACGAGCAGACGCCTGCTTTTGTTAAGGATCAGCATTGTACCGAAGCGGTAGGACTCTTACTTGTCGACCGTCTCGATTTAGGAGGTATTCCTCTCGTCGTTTAGCTCTCCTCTTTTTTTTGACGTGAAGGCATTTTGACAAAAACAACTTCTAGCTCAACTGCGATCAAATGACCTCTTTTATTAACGCTGCACAATTCTAATTATACGTGAATGTTGCCATGGGAACGCTTCAATTTACCACTTCGCATTACGTAATGATTACTTATGTCAGTTTCATGCTTTATTCATATATCTGATACCTGAAGATGTCCTCCCAGGAGATTCTAAAGCGATTGGTATAATTTGTGCTCTTTTAAACCATTTCTATCCCGAGTTATACTCATCCGAAAAGACGACGACGACGACTGAGGAGAAGAATTGGCCTGGAGACGTAGTATAACACAAGTTTTTTGTTCTCTTAAAGTAAGCAGTTATAACATTGGAGCAAAACATTTAAATGACTGTCTTTGCCTTCTGGTTCGATAGCAACAACGAGCTACACTATCCGTTTCTTGGTACGCGAGTTATATGTGCATTGGTAGCGTTTTTTAATGATTTCACGACCCGGGTCAATTCATATATAGGAACTACTATCGTAGTTCCTGATAGGTGGCATTCCTATATAGGAACTACTTTAGTAGTTCCTGATAGGTGGCAGATCCATCGTAGAGTTTGTCACCATGTCACGCACGCCTTATAGTGAAAGTTCAGCTGCCAACAACCCTCAATAGCTTGATTCTGTTTGATAGTTGCCATTTATATACGTAATAAGTCCCATCTCGTGTGCAGCAGTATGTAATAGAGGTACAATGGACGGCTACATGCTGGTATAGGTTTCATAAAGTTAGCCCGCGCACTCGACGGGAACAACATACATGTCATCCTTTTCATTTATGACGAAGTTAGTTGGGCGTCCGCCAAACTTAGCGACTACGGGTGCTAAGGTTGGGCGATGCCCAACTATGATTCATAATAGAACTAAGTCTGGGAACTCGTACGCTAGCTTCGTTGTCCTACGCGTCGAATGGTCAGGTACCATACGTACTTGTACCCAGATCATGCATACTTCTGCTTATTTCGACTTAAAAAATTGAATACTTTTTTTTCAAACTCACTTTTTTGGAAAATTAGTCGGAAGGGTTTTAATTAGCACCCGATTTCGATATTGCTGGAGTACAACTCTTTAAACGATGTTTGGAGCTATTTCTAACCTCGTAACATGAAATGCAATTACTTCCCAACATAGCGAACAGAAGCTAAAGATTCCTAATACGTGTGTAGCGAGACCAGTACAGCTTATAATGAGAGCGATATTTTTTACAGGAAATGCACTTTATATACCTAAAGATAAGGAACTACGCATGCGCACACAAACACACTACACTACTCCCCTCCCAGAAAAAGGCAGGCCCCTAAATGTCATAAATGTTCTGTCCCAGTCTTTGAGGTCTTGTATAAGGTCGAGTTGTTCTTCTGGGTTGGAAGGAGCCTCCTTCACTCCAGTTGGACCTTCTTCTGCCTGCGCCATTGGTAAGTTCTGTGGTGCAATCAGCAGATCTTAAGGAGCATCCGTCTCATCAATGTCTTCAGGCACTGCAGGTACATCCGGTAATTCAGGGCCATCATCATCTGAGTCATCATCTGTTTCATCTAGATCTCCAGGCACAACCAGTAAGATGGGACTATTATCAGTGCCATCAAGGGTTGGGTCATCAGGACCATCTGGTAGAATGGTTTCAGCTGGGTCTGCTGTCTCTCCTGCAGGTTTGAAGGTAAGTGCACAGCCGGTCAAAGTGAACCACTTGATGTTTACGAGGACGATCCCGCAGGGAGGAATTATACAATACATCGCTAACCACTTTGTGTATCCTGTAAGGTCCCTGCCAGAAGCAATGAAGCTTTGGGGATTTACCACGAGGAACGGCCAGACAGTGCAGCCACACCATATCCCCTACTTTGAATGGGTCACCATTGGAGGATTTGTTATACAGCTCCTTCTGCCATTGATGCTGTAGCCCATATGCTCTCCAACCTGTTGGCATGCTTTCTCCATGTGAAGTCTCAAATCCAAAGCATACTGATTCACCTCTATTGGGGAAGTCTGAGGGGGTAAACCATACATAACATCAACAGGTAACTGAGCTTCTCTTCCAAATACAAGTTCAAAGGGAGTGCACCCTGTGGATTCCTGTACACTAGTGCGGTAAGCCAGCATCACTAAAGGCAGATGCAAGTCCCAGTTGTGTTCATCTTGTTTTGTTGCCATACTCAGTAAACTCAACAATGTATGGTTAAACCGCTCAATCAGACCATCCGACTGAGGATGGTAGGGGCTAGTCCTAGTCTTACTGACTCCCAACAACAGCCCTTAATAATTCAGATTCAAAGTTCCAACTTTGGTCAATGTGAAGGAAGTCAGGGACACCAAACCGACTCACAAATTGGAATACAAATGCCTCAGCCACAGTAACTGCTTTCATGTTTGGTAGGGCAAATGCCTCCATCCACTTGGTGAAGTAGTCACCAACAACCAATATGTATTTACTACCTCTCACAGATTGAGGTAGTGGTCCCAGGATGTCCATTGCCACCCGTTGAAATGAATGGCTGGAGAGTTCTGTCTGCAGTTTAGCCTTCTGTTTCCTAGGAGGTAACTCACATGACTTGCACCAATTCACCACATCTCGTCGCTGCCCAGGCCAATTGAACCAAGATGTGATCTTATTAAGTGTCTTAGCAACACCTAAACAGCTACCACTTGGTGCATCATGAAGCTGTTGCAATATGGAGCGAACCCTATCCTGAGGAATAACAAACTGCAGGCATTTGTTATGACCTTTCCCTGGCACGTCCTCCCATTCTCTGAAAAGCACCATCTTTCACCATGAGATGATCATGCTGTGCCGCAACGTCTGCACCCAGTAGGAGGTTAAAGTGTGGCGCCGCAGGCGCCCACGCAGAGTCAAGATGGCGTTTATTAAGGAGAGACGAGTTAGTAAGTTGCAATGAAGAGTGTCGGGAGCTCACAGCAAAAAAACGCGTCGAATCAATTCTTGATTTTCAATTGATTTGCCACTTACATTCTGGTACAAAATGTTTACATACCTGGTACAAACTGTTAACAATATGTACCAGAATGTAAGTGGAAAATCAATCGAAAATCAAGAATTGATTCTACGAGTTTTTTTGCTGTGGATCGAGGGAGGGACGGGTGCAATTTGAGGGCGGATTCGGAGAGGGGGGGAAAAGTTGGGTCGGCGTAGCGGGCCTTCGGCCCCCCCAAAAACCCAAAGCCAGAAACCCAAATTATATCTCCTAACGACGCACTCTGCTCTTGTTATCCACTGTTCTTTGGGAATAGTGCTGGACATTGGTCCTTTTCCATCCATGCTAGGACCTGTTTTAATTCCTTGTCAGACTGCTGCAACCGTCTCTGCTCAGAAGAAGATAAAGCTGGAAACCATGTTACTAAGTTAACAAGGCCAATATCACCCATTCCTGGCAACTCTGACAGCCCACATTGCTTGCATGGAAGCCTTGACAAAGGGTCAGCATTGCCATGTTTGACACCAGGATGGTGCTGAACCTTGAAATCATATTCAGACAGGATTTCCAACCACCTAGCAACCTGTCCCTGAGGATCCTTAAAAAGTTCCGTAGCCACTTAAGTGCACTGTGATCGGTGCGAACAACAAATGGTCTGCCCCGCAGGTAAGGTTTGAAATGTTGAACTGCCCATACGAGAGCCAACATCTCATGGCGAACTGTCACTCAGGTTTGGTGAGCATACTGCGCCAACTCCATCCATGCTTCCATCAGTATCCATGGTGAACTCTGCCTGGAAGTCAGGATAGGAGAGGATTCGAGGAGAGGTCAGATGGTCTTCTGAGCAATGAAGGTATCTTCACACTGCTTTGTCCACAGCCACTCCCTGGATTTTTCTGTTAGTGTGTACGGGTGCAGCTATTTGGGCAAGTTTGGGATAAATTTGCAATAATATGAGGCAAACCCAAGGAAATGTCGCAAACACTCATGATTCAGAGGGGTAGCCCAGGTACAGACACAGCTAACTTTTCCTGGATCTACTTCAACACCCTTCTCTGACACAATATATCCCAAATACTTCACACTTTTGCACAGGATGTGGCACTTGCTTGGTTTGATCTTCAATCCAGCCTGTAGCATTCTAGCAAGTACCTCCTCTAGTCTCTGGAGGTGCTCCTCCACTGTTTGGCTAAATACAATAATATCATCCAGACACACCAGACATGTGGACCAGTGCAACCCCTTTAAAACCAATTCCATTAACTTTTGAAATGTGCTAGGTGCATTGGACAGGCCAAATGGTATAACCTTGAATTGGTAGAATCCAAAGGGTGTGCTGAAGGCTGTTTTTTCTCTGTCCTCCTATTCTAACTCAACTTGCCTGCAACCACTGGCAAGGTCCAGAGTAGTAAACCAGTGTGCTCCTCCAAGAGTGTCCAAGGTTTCATCTATACGGGGAGTAGGATGGACATCCTTTTTTGTAGCATCATTTACACAGCGGAAATCAATACAGAATCTTAAGGACCCTTCCTGTTTCTTTGCTAACACTATTGGGGATGACCAAGAACCAGTGCTGTGCTCAATTATACCCTGCTGTAACATGTCTTTCACCATCCTTTGAACTACACCTCTCTGATGATAGGGTAGTTGACGAGTTGGTTGATGAATAGGTTTTGCATCCCCTATCTTAATTGCATGCTTGAGTAACTTTGTCTATCCTAGGTCCCCATCCCCAACTGATATCACTTGGGAAAAACGATGAAACAGTTCCTTCAACTTCCTTCTGTCAGAGGGAACAATGTCAGTAATTTGATCAACCATGGTGCTTGAAACCAGATTTTCAGTACGAGATACTGGGGCATATACAACATCACCTGACTGTGTATCTGTGCTTATACCATCTACCTCTGCTACACAATGCAAGTTGTCAATATGCTGCTTATCGTACAGAGTAACTGAAGCAGCTGATGGGTTTAGCACCTCCACTGCTATCTGACCTGACTGCAACGGGGATATTGAATAGGCTAGCAGTATACCGTGCCTCTCAGCCAGATCAAGTTTGCATGGGTTCAAATATTCCAACTGGAATGGCTGTAGGTTGAGACAGCTTTACAGGTAGCCTCACCTGGTGGTAACCTGGGATGACTGTTGTCTCCCCCACAATGACATGGCAGACAGACGGCTGCTTGCTGGAATACAATGGAACACAACGAGAATCCATACCAACTGTTAATGTTCCAGTGATGAGATTGATGACACAATGCTGTTGTTGCAGGTAGTCTGCCCCAATATTAACTGTTGTGACTTGTCATCCACCACAAGGACCTTATGCTTTGTCTGGTGCGGATCCACCTGTAAGAGCACATCAAACATCAAACTCTCCACTTACTGCCAAATGCTCGCCATTCACTGCCATAATAGGTACTGTAGAAGGACAAGTCCATTTTGTCTGCACAGCACATTATCCCAAACCTCTTTGTATAAAAGACTGACCGATGACCCCGTATCAACCAACATAGAAATTGGGCGGCCCTCCACAAACCCATTCACTGTAAGCATGCATGCAACCGCTGAAGTGTACCCCATTGCATTCTTCTTCTTTTGAACATCCGGCTTCCTCCGCGGGCAGTCGCGTTGAAGATGACCAGCTTGTTCGCAACTCCAACATTTCCTTGCGATGGCTTCCTACGTTCCTTTGATCGCGCAGTTAATTCAGCTACTGTCTTTGTCAACTGCTCCACTTGTGATGACAGTTTCTCTATCGAGGAAAAAGAGGCTACTGCACGTGAGTTACCTGGTTCCTCTGAGTTATCCCTGTCGGGTACGTGCGCGGCACTGGCATTCTTGACAGTCTTAAACTGCTTTTGAGCTTCTTCCACAGATTGAAGCCGACACGCAAGAGTCACGGCCTCCACCAAGGTACCTGGTCCTTTCGTGAGCAGTTTCAACTGTATGGAATGAGAAAGAATGCCCTGAACAAACTGGTTAATTGCGGGCAACCTCTAAGCGCCTTTCTGCCGTCCACGAAGGACATGCTTTATCAGCCAGTGAGCGCAGCCTTCCAGCAAACTCCAATATAGTCTCCGAGGCTCTCTGGCTAGCCCCATGTATTTGCGTCTGCCACTCTAGCTCTAACCCAGCCGGAGCAAATTGCTTCGAGAGGCAAGTCTTGACTGCGTCGTAGTCCACCGTAACGCGCCATTTCCCAAAAGACCCAGCTGACTCACCGTTTGGAACAGCTTGTCTTCCAGCAGGGATACCAGCTCCTGACCTTTCTTTCCTTCGGAAATTCCTGCCTCCCGCATGTACAGCTCCACCCTTCCTATCCACAGCCTGAAGTCCATTCACCGCGGCATATCGAGGTTGAGGGCGAGCGCTGAATCGGATAGGCCGTCGTTCCGAGTCCATCCCACTCCTGACACCAAATGTAGCGAGACCAGTACAGCTTATAATGAGAGAAATATATTTTACAGGGAATGCACTTATACAAGTAAATAAAAAACATTCTCTATGAGAAAGTTGGTGGCATATAGGATTTGAAGGCAATGGTGGTGTAAAAAGGAAGGAAACAAGGGTCTAATTATAAGGGAAAATGGAATAGTCCTATATTTAGCACACGAACAACATAATATATCCTACATATAGAAATGTGCTAAATATAGGACTATTCCATTTTCCCTTATTATTAGACCCTTGTTTCCTTCCTTTTTTACACCACCATTGCCTTCAAATCCTATATGCCACCAACTTTCTCATAGAGAATGTTTTTTATTTACTTGTTTCATTGATTTTTATTCATACCCGATTATGAGCCGTATAGCATGTTAAGTAATCCATTTTGATATGAGAGGGAGGTTGTAAAGGTACGACATACCTTTGAGTGACCTTAACTCTTTTCGCCGAGCGAGATGCACGTTCAGGACTATGGCAATATTGCTGTCTTTTTTCAGGATCTGTACCTTGCACGTGAAGGTATTTTGAAAAAAAAAAAACTACTTCATTAAGAGCGTCAAACTTACAACGATCGAATAACAAGTATGATTCTAATAGTACGCACGTGCACGTAATTATAACCGCCACAGTTAATTACCACTACGTGTAGTGCCCAGACCATACACATTTGATTACATGATGTATACTGCTAGTACTTCGTATAATGGTATAAAGAGCGAAGTAAGACCTATCCGAGTCTTGTCAGTGCAGTAAACTTAACTATACGTGATTTGCTAACACAACCACCGATATATGTCATGTAGCCTCGAGACGTTTTGACCACAGAAGCGAGAATGCCAACGAATTCTGAAGCCATTGGTGCAATTTTCATTTCTTAAAAATGTTCCTATCCCGAGTTATGCGTTGTCAAGAACAAGAACAAGAACAAGAAGAAGAACGAGAAATACGTGAGACTGGGTACGAGTTTCGAAAATTGTTTTGTTCTCTACATCCACGCGGTTTTGTGACATCAAACAAACACGAAACTGCTTGTTTTTGCCTTCTTGTACGACGACAATAACAAGGTAAGCCATCCACTCGTCGGGAGTCTTGTTAGAAGCGGGTCGCGTTTTTTTAATGACATTCATAATCGGGGTCAAATCCTATATGAGAGTTACTAACGTAACTCTCGATACCTAAAGATAAAGAACTACGCATGCCCACACAAACGCACTACACGTGGATTCAGCTGCCATCTGTGTAACACGGTGCCTACATATAGGCCTACTAATACGCGTCACTTAGAATGGGTATAGCTTAGGGTCCACTATAGATACGAGGCAGGAAACAACGCCAAACATCTTGGCGATCATTGAACTGTCTAAAAATATACTTTTCTGGCAATTGCTGTTTCCGACATTTTTCCGAAGTTGGGGTTCGCCAAAAAAGTATTCGGTTTTCACAGACCCGGTTTTAATGATACGCGACTCTAGTGCATATTTTCACCCGGGTAAAACATGGGTGTCAAATGATAGAATGTTAAAAAAAAAAGAGATTTATAGTCTAAATATGTAAAACCATGGGTAGTCTTTACCCTGGGTTTCCCCTTCAATGGGATGCTGCCCCCACCCTATCACCTGGTCTTCATCCTAATATGTGTATGCATGGCTGGTGTAAGCATTTACTGTAGGTGTGGGTCTGTGTTATACTAAATACCTCCTTGGGTGTGAGGTCCCTGTAGGATGGGATTCAGAGTGCCCAGCAGTGACCTGTGGTGTTACCTTGATATTGATTAGTGGTGACTGGGCATGAGGGGGCATGCCTACAACCCATAGCCACTGTGGTTGTCCTGTTGTGTGGTGATTGTACTGTGATTGGAGTGAGTTTGAGTGGTTGGTTGTGTATGACCATCATGGTACGTGATATGTCATTTTCTGTAACAGTATGGACGGACCTCCCTGATGATGTCATCGAGGGAAGGACATGTGGAGTGTGTAAGGTTACTGCTGGAGAGGGGTGGCCAGCTCAATATGCAGGACAAGGTGAGGAGTTCCAAACCAGTGAAATGTCTTTTGGTGAAGTGTACCCTTGTGATATGAGAGAGTGATATGTGAGTGGAATATTGTGTATGTGGGATGATGTTGCTGCTCCTCCTCGTACATGTACACCACCCTTTCCTCAACTGACAACTCTTGGTGCATTGTTGCCTGTTGGTGCTCTGGTGTGATAATTTGATGCTTTGGGCATGGTCATAATCAACAATTTAAGTGCCCAGTTGGGTTAATTGTTGGATACTGCATGGTGTGGCTGGTGGTGACTTGGGACACATTTTCAAATGGTTCAAAAATTATTAGTAATGTACATGCATGTACATATATGTTGAACCTAGAGATCCTCCAATATGCATGTGGATGGTAACCTTAGCAGACATGTGTGCCGCTCCCTTCAACTTTCTTATTGGTGAGGCTCTTGGTGCCTAGCAGCCCCGGATCCATCATAGCCTTGGGTGGAAGACAGAGGTAGTGGAGCCTCAGCCCCTCCCCCAGTGGTGGTGTGGAAGAGGCGAGGTGCCAAAATAATGGCCTGAAAAGAAATAGGTATTTAATGTGGTAAAAAGGGGGTTTGTATTAAACTGTGAGTAGTTCTGTATTACTATTTTCCCCAAGTTGGCTGCCGTAATGGATGCTGCCCCTCTGTTAAAACTACCCGTTCCCCCCCCCCCAATTTGTTAATTCTGGATCCGGAGCTGCTCCCTTGTTCTTCCCCCCCCCCATGGTCATCCCTTATACCTGTCTTCATCACCACCCCAGTTTCAATTCACACCCTATATCATCCCGATCTGTGTATGCATGGCGGGTGTAGGATACTGTGGAGTCGTATGCAGGTCACAGCGTCGGTGGATTACATCATTGCTACGTGAACTAGGGTCTGGAAGCTTTGCTATATAATTCCTGTGCCAAAACAGTCAAAAGTCATGGGAGGACAAGTAACTAAAAAAATTCTCTATGAGAAAGATGGTGAGATATAGGATTTGAAGGCAATGGTGGTGTAAAATGCAAGGAAACAGGGGTCTGTATTTGTTAGGGGAAATGTCATAGTCCTATACATAGCCCATTTGTAGCCTACACTATGTTTTTGTGCTAAGTATAGGACTATGACATTATCCCTTACTATCACAGACCCTTGTTTCCTTGCTTTTTACACACCATTGCTTTCAAATCCTATATTTCACCAACTTTCTCATAGAGAATCTTTTTAGTTACTTGTTTCATTGATTTTTTCTCATATCTAGTTATACGTCTTACACTGACCGCATAGTTGATTGTAAATCATTTGCTACTGCTCCTGTAGTTTTCTGGTTTGGTATCGACAATTCTAAACTTGTCATGATTTGGCCGTAATGATGCGAGTAATGTTTAGTACAGACCAAATCTAACGATACAATGACCAAAATATACCATGGACTATTTGATCACAGAAGGCACTCTTCTAGCCAATTCTGAAGCTATTGGTGAAATTTCCATTTTAAAAATGTGTTCCTATCCTGAGTTATGCGTGGTCAAGAAGGAGAAGGTGGAGGAGGATAATTCCGGGACTGGATACGAGGACGGACAGTGCCCTTTTGTTCTCCATAACCACGCGGTTTTGCGACATAAAACGAACGACAAAACTACTCACTTTCGTCTTCTCGTTCAATTACAACAACTAGCTAAACAGTCCGATCGTCATGAGTCTTGTTATAAATGCGTCGCGTGTTTTTAATGATTTCATAGTCAGGGTTAAATCCTAGTTTCTAGCGGAACTTCCGATATATTGAGCAGCCGTGTTGACGCTAGGATGCAGGCAAGTAACACCTGACCAGAGGATAACTTTCTATCTGGTCCCAACGTATTGGTTAGTCTTCCTTTAGGGAGTGGGAAGTCATTATGCTACTGGATCCTACTAGGCGTGTTAAATGAAGGATGGTTCCCTTGTCCTGGATGCATGTGATTCTGTTGATAGCCTTTATGAAGGACCAGGTATACTTTCCTACCCTAGAAATATGAATTTATTGGATAATGTTTTAGATGTGAGATAGATGTTGTGTGAAAAATCTATGTGAGCCTGTTGGAATGAAGGGACTTTGTGTATGCTTGTGTGTGGTATACACTTAGGAGTGAAGAATATAGAATTGACAATGCAAAGCATTTCACACTTACTTTCTGCATATAAAATGCTAATTATCCAGCAGCCGTCTTTCATATTCTGGCACTAATGATTCGATGTGAAAGAATCGCGTTGACATGGCTTTGCTCTTCTATAATCGTACAGAGACCTACGCTCGCCCCAATAACCTTGCTAATAACTCCCAGGCAAAAATCCTGCCCACATTTGCAATGCCAGGCACATGACATTTGCATTCCTCTGCCACATAATAAGTATTGCAAATCTCCCAGACCCTAGATCAATCAGCGGTGATGTAATCCGTCCGCTGCTGTGACCTGGGCCTGGGACCTAGACTAGGAGCGGTCTGTGTTATACTAATTACATGTACCTCTCTGGTGGTGTTGTCTATATATGATGGGAATCAGGGTGCCCTGTAGTGACCTGTGGTTTGTTTTTAATAATGAATGATGTGATTAGTAGTGACTGGAGACGAGGTACGTGCCCATCTCCCATAGACATGGTGCGGTAGTCCTGAGGGTGTGGTGACAGAAGTCTGCTTGGAGTGAGAGTTTGAGTGGTTGTGTACAACTTCCATGGTATGTGATATGTAATTTTGTATAACAGCATGGATGGACCTCACTGATGTGGTCATCGTATATGGGACATGTGGAGTGTGTAAGGTTACTACTGGAGAGGGGTGCCCTGCCGAATATTCAGAACCAGGTGAGGTGTGCCAACCAGTCCAATGTTTTTTATTGATGTGTTCCCTTGTAATATGAGAGAGTGATATGTGAGTGGAATGTTGTGTAATGTAGGATGATGTTGGTGCTCCTCCTTGTACCTTACCTCATGCATATTGACAACACTTGGTGCAGTGTTGCATGTGCACGTGCTTGACAACTGGAAAGATTGTTAGATGCCCAATTTCTTGGGAACTTATAAGTGGCTCAATCTCAACAAAGAAATTGCATACCAGTCTTTCGCTGACTTAGATTTCCATCTCCTTAATGCTTAGTAAATGTCTATGGTACCATCAATAAACTTAATAACTTGGTCTTCGTTTTTTCACATGAAAGATATGCTTTTTTATCTTTGCTCATTAGTTGGTAATGTTCTGATGTGCCTAATTTTTTTGGGTATTCGTTTCGTTTCCTAATAAGATTACCGTATAAATGAGTTTGTGCCAAACATGTCATGCTTCTTGAAGTATCACTTGACCACGCAGTTTACACAGTTGCTGCAGAGCTATCATCACTAGTACTGTATTCCTCATGTGAGCTGCGGCACTCACTTTTATGAAGTACATGTATACACCATTATATGGCCTCCGAAGCGCATAATGATGCAAAGTGCTGGGAGGACAATGAGATAATATGGAATTCAAAATCTCGTGCACACATTTTAAAAAGTGTGTCCTACAGCTCGTGCATGAGAGTTGCTATTGTATAATAGACTGTAAACTGTGTGGCCAAGCAATACTTAAAAAAAAAACATTACACAAATTCTTTTATAACATTGTGTGGAAACGAATAATCAACAGAATTAGGCTCATCAACACATTACCTTGTACAGGGCAAAAAATAATAGAAATCCAAGCAAGGGTGTTTTTGAAAACTTTGATATGTATAAAACAGGGGGTCAAGTTATTATCTTATTGATGGTAACACTAATGCATTTAACTTTCTTCGTGGTTGACAATTTTTATTGATATCAATTATGAACACTATTGATGAGATATTACAGCATATACCAATAAGAGAAACAACTGATGCTGTATAAATATTGATTAAAATTACCCATTTGACATGGTCATGGCAAAAGTGGCATGTAATGCCCCTTGCACTGGTAGACCATGATACAGCATGCAAATGCTTCCTCTACGGCTGATTTTGATTCTGATGGACTCCCTTAGGTGCTGTAGGTACAGCATCAAATGGATTTACTGTACTGGGAAGCTTGGGAACCCCATCTGGCCTCTGCCCATGTCTTCCACCTCTGAAAGGCTCCCAGATATTTCTTTGTGGTAGAGTCCGTAGGGGTCATGGTGAACACTCTTCTCCATTTTTAGAGCTGTGTCCTCCTGTCCCTCCTAGAGCCACCAGACCTCCTCCAATAATAGGGCAAACTGCTCATATGTGACCTCCAATGAGGGCGATCCATCTTTGGATATTGTTGAACCTTCGCATGACATTGGTACTGCAATACATCAGTAAAGTTTACAAACTTGTGCACTACCAATGTAGACTAACTTTCTTTCCACTCACATAGCCTTATATATCTACACAGGCATGTGGTCACATCACATGTTATACAACCAACCACATACAGTGGGAGCAGAGCTTCTGTCTCATTCACTGTATTCAATAGATGTATAATATTAGTGGTATACCATGTAGTTTTCTCTGTTCCACGATTTCCCTTGCTGCTCATACCATAAACACTCCTGCATGCATGCTAAGTGGGTGGGTGAGTGGGCAGGATTGGTACTTTATGGATTATACAGAATTGGGACAGTGTCCGGCAAAATTACCCTTCTGGGTAGTTCTTCAAGTTTTCAAAATTTCCGTGAACTCCAAGAGCTTCTATCAAATGGTCCTTATGTACTTTTCTTTTGCTTGTCCTGGAAAATTAGAAAAGTATCATAAAGGATGATTTTGCTGGACACTGTTCCAATTATTTCTGGGTGTTGAAGAAATCCGTACCGTAGTTGGACATATGTAGTTCAGTACCAGCCTTGTGGAGCCTGCTGTTGCTGTGATATGATGCATGAGAGCTGAGAAGATGATAAAATCCTTTACATGTATAGTGCTAAGGTATGGTCTGTATTATACCAACTACCTCTACGGGGCTGTGAAATCTGTATAAGATGGGATACAGAGTGACCTGCTGTGACCTATTTTTGATATTGCATGAGGACTGCGGACAAGGTACACGCCCTCATCCCAAAAACCACGGCATGGTAGTCCTGTTGTGTAATCGATTGTTTTGTGTTTGAGTGGTTGGTTGTGAATGACTATCGTGGTGTGTGATATGTCATTTTCTATGACAGAATGGACAGACCTCACTAATGTGGTCATCGTATGGGGGACATGTGGAGTGTGTAAGGTTACTGCTGGAGAGGGGTGCACACCCCAATATTCAGGATACGGTGAGGAATTTCAAATGAGTGCAATGTCTCTTTGCTGATATGTGCCGTTGTAATATGAGAGAGTGATTTGTGAGTGGAATATTGTGCATTGGGATGATGTTGGTGCTCCTTCCTTGTACATGTACACCACCTTACCTCATGCATGCTGACAGAGTTGCCTGTGCATGCCTGCCAACTATATGATGGTTAGATGCCAAAGTTCTTGCATGGAAACTTAAAAGATTGGTCCTCTGGTGCAACAATGTGATGCTTTGGATGTGGTCAATTCGAAATAGTTAAATGTCCAGTTGGGGTAACTGTTGGATACTGCATGGTGTGGCTGGTGGTGACTTGGGATGAGGTACACACCCACCTCCTATTCAATTCAGAATAGAATGGTTCACAATTAGCTTAAATTTCGTGCCTTTCAACTGATACAACAAATCTTGTACAAAAAGCTGGTAGCATCTGATAGTTTCTTGTTCTGTATGTTGCTCATCTAAGATCTGTCAACCTTCTTTTTACAACCTTGTACAACTTTGAAACCATTTCATGAATCATTACAAGCTTCCAATAAAATCAGCTTTAAAGACACTGTTTATTGAATCATGGTTATTATTGGTCCACATTTGAAATTTTCTTGTCTTCTTTAGTTGTGGTTTTCAACCTGGTTCTACATAATTGGTTGTAATCTAGACACAATGTTTTTTGCATCAAGTCTGGTGAAAAATGTTCTTCTACTCTTGTTTGAAAACAAAAACTACTGTCAGAGTTTAACTAACCATCTGAGCCAAACAAAACACATACGATATGTTATAGATACACCAACTTTGTCAGTGAGATATCAAATGATATTATCACGAAGATGCTTTGTGCACAAGTATCTTGATGCATTTGGAAGAACGAAGTCCTTGAAATAACCTTTTCATTATCACTTCAAAGAATAAGATCCACCTATGATCATGCCATAAATATAAATAGGGAAAGTTCCAATGCATTCATGTACTGCAATGAAGTTCCCCATAGATGCCTTATCATTGAATTCAATACATGAAATATGTTTGAAGAAGCAGGCATCACGTTTTTATGAGACATAACTATCACATCTGATAGTGTTGGTTGTGGTTCCCATTCAACCCACTCTTTTCTTCTATTAATCCGTCTCTCATCACAATACACTCCATCTCGTATACTAGCTGTTCTGAAGTGCATTTTGCCCTCAACAAGGAAGGTCCATGAGTGATAACTGTTCCATATCCCACAATCATCAAAAATGTACTTCTTTTAATTCTTTCACTTGTTGATTTATGCATCACATTTTGGGTGTTGTTGACAACAAAACGTAAGTTGGATTTATCACCTCTTGGGATATCTGCAATGGTATCTTTCATTCTTGGTAATAAAATTACATACACATCTTCATTACTAAGTTGCTTGCCATAGTTTGGTATTCCACCTCAGGCATAGTTAAACTGCAGTATACTGTTCTTTTCTTCAGGTTCATTTGCTTTGCATGTTGAAATCTCGTCAGAGGATTGTGGAATAGCAAAATTACTGTCACTGTTTGAACTTTAATTCTTATGCACAATTTGGTTTTATGGGTGATGTTAAATCATGCTAGTATAATGTGTTGAAGCCTTAATAGGTGAAAAATGAGATTTGATCAAAGGGACAAAGTGGTTTAGGGTCTATATGTTTCTTTTCCTGGTTGTTTGACACAGGCTTGTGTGTGACCAAATAATATAAACAGCATTACGCACTGAGCATGAACTGTTCACATGTTCTTTGAGCGGCAACAATTGCCTGTTTATTCAGTATGTCTGCTATTTGTCGTTGAGCTGTAAATTATGATAGGCATATTAATGACTCTTGCCAATGCCTGCATGGTCCAAGCACAAGACCATCTTTCTTTTTTAGTACAATCAACTGTACCTTGGACTGACAATAAATAAGTCTGTTCATTTGCGAGTTGTGTATCATTTCCAGCGCAGTATGTTCCACAGCCTTTGATTCATCGCCAAACAGTAAAATAAACACTATTAAAAAGGCAGTTACCATTGCCTGTTGATTGAAGTACTGCATACCCTTCAATACCTCCATTTCGCATAATCTCTCATGCTGTTTCATCTACCCGTGTGTCAAAGATTGGACTAACGGCTGGAATATTAAGATTTCCGTACGGTTCTGAGATTCAATAGCAGCATATCTATACAAAACCTCAGAATTCATTGCTGCTTTGCTAAGACGGGTTTGAGCCAATATGAAATCAAAGCTTCCAATGCCATTTCCCCTAGACAGAAAGCGGTGATAACTCTTGAGGAGAGTCCCAAAGCCTATCAAAATGGGAAGACATCATGCTAGTTTATGAGTGTAAGATGGAATATAGGATACTGACGAAGCGCCCATCGTATCCATAACCCTTGAACTGCGCTCATTAAATATTCATATCTAATTTAATTTGAATTTGAATGGACTGCGTTTTAAGCCAGACGCGTCTGATAATGCTTTTCTATCAACGCTGGTTGCCAAGGGTGTTTTCGCATCAACTAGAGCCCGGAATCATAAATTCCATTTGCACCAGCGTTGCTAAGCCTTCGTTAGCCGCTTGCGTGGCTAGCGAAACGGTCGACCGTATATAGAGGTGTTGCACGGTTGACGTCACGACGACTCACATGTGACAATGTTCCCTAGCTATTGGGGCAAGTGTGTATAGCGCGTCAATGGATGGAGCGTGTTTCCGATTATATTCAAAGCCTATCTGCGGATTCCCGATCCAGATATGAATCGAAGGTCATGCTAGCGGGTCTAAAAATCGACCCTTACTCAATCGATGCATGAGACTGGTCAGAGAGTCCAGATACTGCACAGAATGTTCGCTGAAGTAACATGATGATCTACATGACCTCAACACCCAGCCCATACACCAAGAGTAAATAAAGGTTGCCTCAATAAAAACAAACTCGTCTTTATGCATGTACAGCATTCGTATTTAGGCATGGAAAGGAATGCTATAGATGGAAATAGCTTTCTTCAAGCTGGATGGATTCATGGCTTGAAGCTTCATGTGTTTGGTTCTCCAGATCGTGTCAGGTTCTTAGTGATGGGTAATGTAAGTACAAACGTTTCATACGGAACAAGCTTATTACATGTGCGTGCATTGACTTGTAGGTCAAACATTCACAGTGAATGTCTGCTGCCTCACTCAACCCTTGGGTGATTGTTGATGTTGAAGGTGAGGTACAGTGTGCTCACTGCCCCTGCATGGCAGGGTAAGTGTTAACCTTCAATAAAAACATGAGGACCATTGAAAACTTTGAAAGCTTATTATTTGCAGGCAGAAAAGGTGACAGCAGGTTGAGCAATGCATTGAAGATGTACCACTCTGTAATGCCTGTCCAGAAATTAATAGAAAAAAAAAGTTACAATTGAATATCTATAAAAATTTCATACCTGTATAGAATTTTAACTTCACTGCGTCATGGTAAAGACATTCTGCAGACAGAGCAGCATTAGCAGCAGTAGAAGCATAAACATTATCTGTCTGGCAATCAGCATCTGCTGTGAATGTGTAAATATTATCTGTCTGGCATTCAGCATCTGCTGTGAATGTGATAAAATCTGTCTGGCATTCTGCATATGATGTCTGCAATGCAGCAAGAAAGACAACATGGAAGACCATAACCAGGCTTAGTCCATGAACAGACCTACTGTGGCATTGTTGGTACTGTCACATGCTTAATCTTTAAGTAACTGTTCAGGGACAGTGGGGACATCCTGTGCATGCGGTTCACCAAGAAACACCAGTGGATACATGGGTACTACTATGTACTCATGAATACTGACCTTTACTCTTCCTCTTTGCTGCAACGGAATGAAGCGACTATAGCTTGCAATTGGTGCTGTAGACGTACTAGTATAGCCCATGTTTAATGACGGTACCCAATCTGGGTTACATCGATCATTTAGCTCAGAAGGCTTCCCTGGTGAAGTAAAATTAAAACAGCATGCGTAAATGAACCTCCTTGATTATTATAAAGTTTGTATACCTCGTATGAAATGAAGTGAACACACGCGAGCGTGTTTAGAAGGCACCCAACCCTTCCGATTGATTTTTACGAGCCATGCTGTTCTTCTTGAAGATGAAAGCTGTTGATTAGCTTTTTTGTGGCAAACATTAAGTGATGGTGTGGAGAAGAACGCTATTTGTTTGTCTCTCCCGGAACGCTTCGCGCAGCCTACAACGCAGCAGGTTTACCCATTTCTCCATTGAATCGCCAGCCCCCAGCGTGGGCGTATTACATGACTTTACGTGAGATCACGAGATCCGTGCAACACGTGTAGGGTGAAGGGGGGGGGGGGGGGGGCTTTTTAACCGGCATGGGAGTCCTCTTCTATTGTGAGTTTCTCCGTCGGATGTTTCTTTCTATTTTGCAGGCTTAAGTTCAGTGTACGTTAGCACTATTCAGTTAGCGTACGCGTCTTCAATGCGCGGTAGCAGTCGTTTAGAAAACTGAAGTGACTTGAAGTACTTTTTAGTAGTGCGGACACGGCCCTCAGAAAGGCGCTTACTCTAGCTCACGTGTAGAACAAGCGAGACAACGACGCAACTATCATCGTACAATCCGCTACTATCGTAGCAGCTGCAAATTGGGATACGGTTTTTGATGCCTAATCTCGCTCGACAACTAAAGTCGCCTTCCGCACTGCGCAAGCGTTAAATTGGGCGACTAAAGTCGTCCGTCGCAGTTCAAATGTGAAGACATCATGCTAGTTTATGAGTGTAAAACTCAAACGAAATATAGAATACTGACGAAGCGTCGATTTACATCTCCTTCATTCTCTGTAAGCTTATCGTATCCATAATGAACCCATTCCCAACATCTACAACATTCAACGCTTTCTTCTCGGCACTCATCGCCAGATAAGAAATCATGATTGATATCAATAATTGGGCGCTCGGACAACTCCGGGTATTGAAGTTTCTTTGCGGATGCCAATTGAATACATGCAGACGGGGAGCAGAGTGTCTTTAATCTGTGCAAATCTTGTTATATGTAGCGAGCATTTTCAGTATCCTCACGTGTCTTTGTGCCTTCTGGCTTGTCTTTGTGTGTCTTTGCGTGTCTTTGCGTGGCTTTGCGGTATAAAAAGATGCGCCCTACATGTGATAGTGTCGGGTACTTAACGTGTATGGCACACTAGTCGGATGGCGTAATTTTAATAACCGGCCATAACATGCAGGCCGTTAAATGTACTTGGCTTTCATTTCAAGCTGCGTAAAGGATGAGAGTAACACACAGGCGTCATGAATAAATGATACCTCTGTTAGAAGGCTTCCTTTCATGTTATCGCATATCACTTCTCCATTCCGTTTTCTCAACCGTTCGGTAATATGGTCATAGATGTACACATGGACCCTGAAATCATCAAAAGGGCATCAGATGCTCTTAAATTCAGTACTTACCTCCGGTTCGACAGCGTGAAGGACTTTTAGGAATTTGAATCACGCCCACGACACGTGATCATTATTATTTATTAGATTAGAAAATATAATTCAGTATTTTTAACCAAATCCAAAATAAGGTAGTACTCGCTTTAGTTAATTGCCCAAACCGTTAAGCATATAACAGACCCCCAGATAACTTGCGAACACATCCTGAAGCGATTGGTACACTTGTCGTTCTTTACAAATGTTTGTGTCGTGAGTTATGTCAATCCAAAGGAAGACAATGATGGAGAAGAGATTTTACATGGGACTGACTGGGGATGAGTATTTTTGTTCTCTAATAGCACAGTGAAACAACGAAGAACTGTTCTCCGTTTTGATATAGCTCGATTTCTTCAACCTTGTCATAATTACCATTTGGTCATCATCCCCACCTGGTCATCATCACAACCAGGTCATCTTCACTACCTGGTCATCATCACAACCTGGTCATCATCACTACCTAGTCATCATTGCCACCTGATCTTATTCATCACCTGGTCTTCATCGCCACCTGGCCATCATCCACACCCTGGTCATCATCACCACCTGGTCATCAACGTCGCCTTGTCATCATCACCACCTGGTTTTTATTACCACCTAATCATCATCACCATCAGGTCTTCATTTCCGCCTGGCCTTCATTACCACTTGGTCTTCATTACCCTAAGTCATCATCACCACCTCGTCTTTGTCTTCATCACAACCTGGTCTTTATGCACATTCAGGCCATCACCACCATCATCACCACCTGATCATCATCACCATCTGATCATTATCACAACCTGTTCACGACCTTGTCATCATCACCACCCTTGTCTTCATCACCACGGACCTGTTCTTCAACACAACCTGGTCTTCATCCATACCCTGGTCATCATCACCACCTGATTATCATCACATGTCATCGTCTTCATCACCACCTGGTCATCAACACAATCTTGTCTTCATCACCACCTAGCCATCATCACCTGGTCTTCATTACCACCTGGGCTTCATCATCATCTTGTCTTCATCCACACCATCATCATCATCATCACCACCTGGTCATCATAACCGCCTGGTCTGGGACTTGCCCAGAATTTAAGCCATCTTTGAGACCTACTTGCATCTGCACCTGACCCAATGAGTAGGGCTCGCCTTTTGGCGGCATCATCAGTGAATTCTGTGACATGGTTTAATGCTCTTCCCATTTCATCTTTGGGCCCTAAGATGGCCAATGACACTATTGAACTGGCTGCCAGTGTGAAAATTTTAGGGCTGAATATCGCATTATAACCTGCATTCGTGGACCACTGTGCAAGCCAAATCATGTTCTGTGTTAAGAGCAGTATCTCCTCCATGGTCAATATACAAATAAACCCTGGGTCGATAAAATGCGTAACTTGGCCAGTATATTGGGTTTCATTCTGAAGATATAAAACAATGAAATAAATTCTCAAAAGTGTTAAAATTGAACAAAGGACCTCGTACCTTATCCTTTTATTTCTTCCAAACGAACCATTCTATATTGAACGAAGTTAAGCACTATATAGATGCGGGTCTCTTAGTAGAAACACTGAATATGCATTAATTCTGGTGAATAATGAAGAATGTACCGCCCTTTAAACGGAATGTATTTTGGCATGAAAGTGTTCTACAAATGTGCATCGTACACAATTATTAGGCAAAATTTGTTTTTGCCCCGGATGTTAGTCTCTACTCAGGAATTGCTTTGTACCAGCCCTTCAGATATGTTAATAGCTTGGCACACATGACCAGCTGGTTTTGGAGTGAAGGCAGACATTCATTCCATGCAGCCATCGATAAAATTATACATTCACATTCAATTGTTCACTGGCTGCAGCTAAGATCCCATCTTGCCCCAAGCCTGTTGGTCTCCAAAGGTCTGTTGGTAAGTGTCAAAATGGCATCACTACTGTGCCATATAGTTGTGGTGGAACCTTGCTATGGGATGTAACTGCACAGATACCTTAGGACCATTTTATGGCAGTGAAAAGGGCTGATGAGGTGGCTGGACATGCAGGCAAGTGAAATCTTTAAAATATGATAACCTGAGGAGCTCTTCCTACTTCTTCCAGCCCGTGGCCATTGTGACCTCAGATGCATGTGTCCCCGAGACCTGTACCTTTTTAGGAGAGCTTGGTCATTTATTCCGAAGATCAGCATACCTTATGCAAAGACTCTGTCGCAGTCCAGTAGGGCAATGCTGCTTCAGTTCTTGACACCATGGAGATGCCTGACTGTGGCTATATAGCCACATATGTTGACTGTGGATATATAGCCACGTATATCAAGTTAGTGTTATTGAAAGTACACATACCATTTTAGACTATTCTGCTAGCCTATATATTGCACTTTACATAAAATGTTATTACAATATAACTATAAATAACCATTTCCTATAATGGTGATGATGATGTACAAGAGACATGTCAATAAGCAAAGCAGCTATTTCAATTTTGCAACTTCAGGTTGACACAAACCATATAATAGGCTGAAGATAAATGTAGCTTGAGACCAAAACACATAAAATAATCTGGAAGGTTGTTATGGTTGCCTCAGCTGCCGAATGCAATGGAAAAAATCATGGTGATACTTCATAAAGAAATTCTCTCCTCACACACCCTTGTACTGGGCAGGCAGCTGCCACAGGTGGGCACTGCCAGCCAGCTAGAACAAATGGGTTTTCATTGGGTACGCCTACATACCAAACCATGCAGCTAACATGATTTGGGGTATAAGATGAGAGGGTGATGCCTATCTGATTAATGAAAAGATCTGCATGAATATTCATACTGCAAGATAAGTATAATATACATATATACAAACCAAAACGAATAGGATAACCACAAACC
The DNA here is from genome assembly GCA_963681505.1 of Eunapius fragilis. Taxonomy (NCBI): domain Eukaryota; kingdom Metazoa; phylum Porifera; class Demospongiae; order Spongillida; family Spongillidae; genus Eunapius; species Eunapius fragilis. Next base: position 16,845,118 of record OY811971.1, read on the forward strand.
TATACATAACTGGTTTGAGAGTCTAGTTTCATGCCCATCACATTAATGAGCTACTGTAGTACCCAAGAAAAGGCCATATGTTAAAAGAATTGGTGCCTGCCTTTAAGTGCATCAAGAACATATTAACACCACCACCTGATCATCATGACCACCTGGTCTTCATTGCAACCTAGACTTTATCCAAGGTGGTGATGATAACCAGTTGGTGATCACAACCTGGTCATCATACCACCTGGTCATTATCACATCCCGGTCATCATCACCACCCTGTCTTCTTCACCACCTGGTCTTCATCTACCCCTGATGATCATCACCACGTGTTCATAGTCACCAACTAGTATTTAAAACCACCTTGTCACCATTATCTCCTGCTTCTCAGCGCCAGTCATCGAGGGACTTGCCCAGAATTCAAGCCACCTTTTAGACTTTACTTGCCACTGCACCTGATCCAACGACTAGGGCTCGCCTTAAGGCTGCATCATCAGCGAACTCTGTGGCATGGCTTAATGCTCTTTCCATTTCATCTTCGGGCCTTCTGATGGCCAACGACACAATCCGTGTCGCTGCCAGAGTGGTACTTTTGGCCTGAGTATTGCATTGTGATACGCTTTATTGGACCCCTATCATGCCAAATCATGTTCTGTCTGAAGAGCAGTATCATTTTCAGTTTTAATACAATGATCTATACAATGCCCAATTTAGTTTAGTATATGGTATTTCATTTTGAAGGCATACATCCATGAAGTAAACACTAATTTTTAGAACTGTGTAGCACGTTATTCAGCGAAATGGGCCCTGTACCTACTCCTGTTATATTTCCGAACGAAACATCATACATTGAACAAAATTAAACACTATATAGATCCAAGGTATCTTTGTAGAATAACTGAATGCACATTAATTTTGGTGAACTATGACGGATGTACCACCCTTTAAATGGAATGTCTTTTGGAGTGAAAAGAGTTCCAGAAATATGCTTAATAACACAATTACAAGGCCAAATTTTTGCCCAGGTATTCGTCTCTACTCACTTTGCACCAGTCCAATACATGCAGATATTGTGGTGCAAGTGTTGACAGCCTTGGCACACATGCCTTTGGAGTGAAGGCTGACATTCAGGTCATGTTACTTTCGGTTTTGTAACCTCAAGTTGACACTAACCATGTGATTGAGACTGAAACACTGAAAATAATCAGAAAGGTTGTTATGAATGCCTCAACCACTGAATGCAGCAGAAAAAAACTAATGTAATGCTCCCCCCTACTGGGTCTCTGATCTGAAGTAGTTCACTAACATTGTCTGCCTGTTGAGAGGGCAGGTAGTAGCTGCCACAGATGGACAATACCAAGCCGGCAGTGACCAATGATTAGCCGTTGGATAGAAGACCTACATACCATTGATACCAAACCATGACGCTGACATGATTTTGCCTATTGTGGTAGAGGACAAGAGGGTGATTAATATCATGAGTTTTAATGCAACGATATTCATACAATTGGATAAGCAAATGTACATATAAACCAGGTGTGTATACAGATAGGATAACCACACACCTAACCAAACTGGTGGTTTTGAGGGTTCCATCAGATTCTGAGCCAAATTTTTTTAACGAAGAATGAGTGTAAACACGAACAAAATCAGTGAAGATCGTTATGTTTTAATTAAAGCATTTATTAGTGCATGGCCAGGACGTTTGGTCACCGCATTGAAGTATTCTTTATTGATGTTTGTAGACAGAAACAATTTTGTATTGCTCAGTAGTTGCACGTTCATTTTGTGTTTCAAAGACATCCATGTTCCCTGGATCACCGTATCATCATGTGCATTTATACCTCTGCAATAGTACTTACATGTACATTTAGCCTTGTTCCAAGGTGACTTAGATATCTCACTTCTGTAGATGGGTGTTACTGCATTGCACGAGACTGCACAATATGGACATCTTGAGTGTGCCAACCTTCTCCTCTCAATACCTGGGATTGAGGTGAATAAGCAGAACACTCAGCATAAAACACCGCTGATGATGGCTACAAACTACGGAGTACTCACCACGCTCCAGAAATATACCACTAGTTGTGAGGATTTCCCTGTTCATAGGTTCAGTAAAGTTATCCTCTGTGGCAACACTGGGGCAGGGAAGACCACACTGGCGCAGGTGAGGATTTTGTATTTTTAACACGCGGTTTACGGGGAAATATTGGGGAATATATAATTTTCATAATTCCCTCCTATAGATTTTTTTCTAAGCTAAACATGTTTAATAATACTCCAATCATTATAGATGAAATTGGAAAAGTCAAGAATCAGCAGGCATATACAATTGTCGTATTGTAACCTTTTAAAGCCAGCACATTATAGTTTTAACAATGTGCCTCAGCATTCAAGGTACAGTTCCGATACACACTATAGCCTATACTTAATAAATGGATACAAAAGCGAATGTTCTAAGAAACAATTTATACACATATTAAACTAATACAGTAGCATAAGTATTGAGATCGACCAGGAATTGCAAAGGGCACCTGGCGCAGCATATTTGCGGAATTGTCCAACAATACGAGCCTGGATAAAACTCCATAGGGCAGTCGCAAATACGTACTGAGTTTTAGAAAATACTTCAAGAATAATCATACAAACCACTTGATTTCCATAAACCGTGTGTTTAAAGGGATCTCCAATTATTTAAAGTTATCTGAATTAATATGTGGTGTAACCAAAAGGGGGTGCAGGGTTTCATCGAGGGGAGTTTGCCCCCTCCACCTCCCCCCCCCCCCCCACCTGCCATATTATTGCCCCCCCCCCCCCCTCCAATAAACTTTTTGATGTATGTGTAAAGGGTTTGATGGAAAGTAACACTCAAGACAACATAGGTACATCAGTATAGCTACACAATTAGAGGAATGAATGAAAGCCTTCCATTGTGGTTTGAAGAAAAATGTTATATACTATGAAACAGCAAATTTATGCCCACGTAGAATAAGGACTGTACATGTACATGACATGTATTAGAGATTGGTGATGTTCATTTTATACAATAGAATTGACACATATTGATACATGGAATAGAAAAGACACAGCAGTTACAAGTGTATATTTTATTAATGTATTATAATAATGATTACTCCAAAATTGCCGGGGGAGGGGCCACATTCCCACCTCTTGAAGTGGCCTCCCCCTTCTACCGACATTTATATATTTTCCAATGTCAGCCCATATTAGAAGGGATAAGTGGTACAACACTTAAGGAACAATTTTTTTATACACCCGTCTAAAACCTACAAACTGAACGTTTGCTCCCCCCCCCCCCCCCCCCCCCCGAGGTATTTTCTCTATGAAACCCTGGGGACGGGTGCTGGAGGCAGATATAATTTCTTTGACGGATATATTTTTAAAGTGCTATGTTGCACAACAATGAATATATAATTAGACAAATGAAATTGGAACCTCGTGCCCCCGGCAACCGCCCACTGGTTCCGTCACTGGAGGGAGATGTATTTCAATGATGTCACCTTGGTAATGTATTAGATACTGCATTCCCATACATTGTACTGAACTGTATTGTATAACCCTTCTCTTTAATCATAGGTGATTATACATTTATCCAGTGGTTATGTAAATGAAGTGAATGTGGTGAGTGATGTTATGAGTGTAATAGTGATTTATTCATGGGTAATGAGCATACACATGTATGTGCTGTGGCAAGTACTTAGTATTACCATTAGAGTGATTATCAGCCAAATTAATTATTTACGACTACGTATTCTCACGATCATAGAACATTTTCGTAACCTCATTCGACGAATAAAAACTAAAGATGGATCGCTGTATAATAGGAGCTTGCCTGGCAAGCGCAGTCAGCCGCCCATGCGGCTAAATTTGAGGGTTAAAAATGGCATCTGTCCAGTGGTGCTAACCTTGGGATGTCAATAAACCTTTGAAGCTCCTTCAGAAATTTACTTCGTAGGCCATAAACCTGTTGGCTGACTGCGAGTCAAGCTGGCTGACTCTCAAAGCGGCATTTTCCGATGAATACGAGATAGGAACTTTCCAAAAGAAGCTAGTTGCTGCGAAGAAGCACTACAGACATTATCGAGAAACACACAGTTTTTTGAATTAATTATGCCTACTCAATCGCGTACTGGTGTCTGGGACGGACGCGGCCCACTACCACACCATGCACTAACAGGTACACCGCTTGCAGGTCTCACCCAACTGGGTTCATTCTCTAATTCACCGTACATGTACTGTATTTAGTGTAAAGCGTGCGATCCAGCACGATTTGCAAAAAACCGTGGCTATACCTTGCCAAGCACATAGAGCTGTTGATTCAGAATTCATGCGTGCCTAGTTGCAATAGGTCGGGTTACCCGAGGGTCGTCAAAATTCTAAAAATCTGTTTGTGCATACATACATCCATACCCTTGATCGATTACACTATTGCGAAGGAGTCGCCACACGCGTAACGTCCACTCTAGCCAGCTAGCTAGCTGAACATCATGTGATTTAGGGAAAGTGATTTGCTCCCAGGCAAGCTCTTTTATAGCCTGAACGCGCATCACGATTGTGCATCGATTCTATGCGCATTGCGCTGTACTTACATTGCACCTCATCTTTAAAAGGTAAGCAATTATAGTGCCATTCTAGGCCGCCTGCATGATTTAGCCCCATTCCGTGCACTTGTAGAATAGGTCAGAGTACATGGGAATGTTTAAATATGTCTATCTCCCTTATTATTGCTCATCACCACTAGCACTTATAAAGCTGTCTGAAATGTGCATTTATTACTTACCTAAACAGTTCGACTTATAAACCATTTTTGCTACAAACAAAATTAAAATTGTAGTACCAATAGTGTTACTGGTCTGTACACAGGAAGTCAGAGGGAAGAGGCAACACCATCCTGGTCCTGTGAAGCTACTAACAGCTGGCATTGTCCCCCATGTCATCAAGAGTGCCAAGGCAAACATGATGCTTTTTGACCTGGCTGGCCACCACGAATACTACAGTTGTCACTGTGCTATCCTGGAGGCCATTTCCCTCAGCCCATCAACATTCCTATTACTGGTCAACCTGCTCCTGGACCTCAAAGACATCACTGCACAGCTATACTACTGGTGTGCAATGATTGGTGATGTCTGTCATAAGTGTCCACAAGAGTCCTCAATCATCGTGGTAGGTACCCATGCTGATGGGATAACAGACAGAGGGAAGCTGGAGTCCCTAGGTGTAGCTATAGGCAGGGTTGCTTGTGATGCCAACAAGAAGCACACCTTCGCTGGCTTCATTGCTCTCAATGGTACAGCCCTCCATGGAGGGGAGGCAGAGAGGTTTATGTGTGTACTGAATGACACCAATGGTGGTGTCAATGCCAGATGTCCTGCCATATCCCTTACTAGCCATGTGACGTTAGCCTTCTTGAATGATAGAATCCCTGCCGAACTGGATGCCATTACACTCTCCCATCTAATGACCCTTCTGAGTGAAGAGGAACCAAAGGTTCTACCAACTGAGGCCTCTGAGATCATACCACACCTGAAGACCTTGTCTGACAAAGGGTTTATAGTGTTCCTGGAGAGTGCTGTAGGAGATAGCTGGATAGTTGTACGTCCTGAGGCATTGCTGGAAAAGGTGAATGGAGTCTTGTTTGCCCCTTCATTCTTCAAGGAGCACCTCCCCATAGCCAGCAACACTGGAGTGATTCCAGTAGGTGTTCTGCAGCAATGCTTCGCTGAACCAACGTTCAACATTGATATGATAGTTCAATTCCTCAAGTTGTTTGAACTATGTGTTCCCATCACGCTGACCAATATAGATACCAACATGACTGTGGTGGTGTCTCCCAACACACCTTCCACTGACCTGGGTCCTCTTCTTTTCTTTCCAGCTTGTGTAAGTGCAGAAGACATGCCTCCCAGTGTGGTCATCCCACAGAAGGGGTTTTGTTGGCTGATATGTACTGCTGACAGCAATCAGTTCTTCTCCACACGCTGTCTGCACGTTCTTTCCTCAAGGCTAGCAGATGGCTTTGCATTGCCTGTAGTTAAGCCAGGTTTGATCGCTGGACAGAAGCAGTACAATCGCAGGTGCCATGTATGGAGAAGGGGGATTTGTTGGAATAACAAGTCAGGGATCACTACAGTTGTTAGGATGGAGGATAACTTTCGATGTCTTTCATGTACAATGGCAACATCTGAGGGGTGTAACCCTGCCTATCTGTTATTGGTTATTAAAGTCATTAAGGAAGCTTGTGAAGAGTTCTGTCCATCAGTTTCCGTGGTGGATATGATCACATGTCCACCAGAGGCCACCTCAGACCACACATCAGCCACAGTGGAACTCTCTCTGCTGAGGGAGGTAATCCATGATAATGGGAACACACTCACTGATACAACTGGATTGAAGCAGGTGCTACTAAGGGAATGGAGGAAAACTGAGCCACTGCTTTTGCAACTTCTAGGAATTGAAGAGAAAAGAGGTTTGTTGTATATGGCAGTAATGTAATGGTGTTATTCTAAGTGTACTTTGTCTTCTCCTGAAGTTGGGATCAGTAAATGTCTACTGACCTAACTGTCATCCCTGGGGCACATTTGTACACCCGGGTGCACGGTATTGGCCGTAGCATGGATAATACAACCGGTCCAGCCAAAAATGAAGTTGACAGATGCACAAGGGAGGGTGTGCAACCTTGATTAGTGTAAAAGAAGTTGTACAGTTTATATTTTACCTGAAGCATTGTGGATAGCTGCAGTGACACAGCTTGTTTTATGCCTTTCAAGTTGGCTGAATTCTAAGGACTTGCATTACAGCTAGTACTGTAATTTGTAAATGTGGGCCTATAAAATTATTAATGAACCTGTTTTTATTGTTCTTGTTGTACACGCATGAGTACAATTGCAATTGCACCCAATTCAGGGCAGACATTAAGCAATATTCCAACATACCGTGCAGGAGAAGCGTTATTACAATGTGTTATTGAGGGTTTGCCATATGGTTGATCGTATTTGATAATAATCCTCACAGTAGACTTAAGCTGCAGGATTTCCTTGATATAACACTAATGTTTTTGATTTGTAAATGCCTGGCTAATAACTGGTAATCTTTATCTCATATACAGACACCTGTGGACCTCCTCCAAATATGGCAGATTTAATGAATGATGTTGCCTCTGCAATCCCTGCCAAGTGGAGAGCTGTTGGTATCCAGTTAGGTCTGTCATCAGACATCCTTGATGATGTTAAGAGTAACAATGCAGGGAGCCCTGATGCTTGTCTAAATTCATTTGAAGACGTTCTCTCCATATGGAAAAGACATGGCCCCAGACCATACACTTGGAAGGCCATTATAGATGTTCTGAGCACACGAGCAGTTGGCTACACCTCCCTAGCGGATGAGTTAGGTACAAAATATAGGAAATCATTAAGCTGAAAAAGTTAGCTTTTATTGATTGTGTACTGAAAATAATCAGGCATATATCTATATTTTATTAATTCTGTAATCGTCATTGTTGCGATGTTCTGTGAAATGATATTTGTGTACCTTTTTAAAATGAAATTTATCTTGGTTACGTTTTTTTGACAGCTTTATAATCAGCTTTAGGTTCTAGTGGCCCCTAATCTGTTACAGTAGTGAACACCAGAATGGCACATATGTGCATACAAAGCATATAAATTTATATGTACTAATCATCTAACTAATTGAAGGAGTTCTAATGAGATATTCCACAATTCTAAGCCTAGCTACGTAGCGATTATATTAACGATTTGTGTGTTTGATATATACATATTGTTCTTGGTTTCTTCATACTGTCAGTGAGAGCTTTTGTACCCAACCAAAGGTGTATTATCTAGTCCTATATTTAGCACACGAACATAGTATATGCTAGAAACGGCCTGATATAGGACTATGACATTTTCCCTTACTATTACAGATCCTTATTTCCTTGCCTTTTTACACCACCATTGCCTTCAAATCCTACATCCCACCAACTTTCTCATGGAGAAGGTTTTTTATTTACTAGTTTCATTCATTTTTTCTTTGTTCATGCACATTATTCCGATGCGTAAATGATCTGTTGTGCATGTACCCATGCAGACTGAAAAAGAACAGGAGTCATCATTGGGGCCAAATATTATATACGAAATATTGTGAGTACGAGTTCGATAACATGTTTAATATGCAACAAGGCACAGTGATATAAATGGTTAATTCAGCACAGTACTTTTAATTGTAATAATAATATACGTTAATAAAATCTGAATAAAAGTCCCCTGCATTTTTTCATTCAGTGCCTTTTTAAGCACTGCATCTGCACTGACTTTACTGACAGCAGCATGTGCAGATCTGGTGCACACTTTTTGCGCTAACCATGGGGGTGCGTCTTGCAAAAGGCATCATTTAACTGAACTAGTAAAGTGCTATTCTGAAGAATAGCCTTTTCGAGGCCACCCTTATACTCGCTTAGTACGATATCCTTTGGTTCGTACAGAGAGTAGCTACAGTGAAAAGGAAGTGCGCACATGCAACATTATGTATGCGCAAAACCATACGCCAAGGCTTGAAAGCTCTTCTTAACCTCCAACACAGTTGCCCGCTAAAATGGAAGATTAGTTTCATGCCATGCAATCACACTCAGGTGTAACTGAAGCCATATCAATGCACTGATGATATCAGCATTTCCCTATGATTGCTGAGCTCATATAGTTACAGTTACACAAATAACAGACACAATGCATATGACATTGCGTCAGGCTTGCGTAAACTAGAGAGTTCAAACAATAACTGCATGCATCTGATCAGCAGCTGACACTGGAATGAAACTAAAGTCTATACCAACGTCATGTAACGGCACTGACAAAAGGCAACGCTGATGCAACGTTCAGCCAATGTCATATTTTAAACCAAGCTTGGTAAGAGTAGGTAGCTACATTTACATATACCTTGAATAACTTTATCGGTTGTACTCTTTCGATGGCCTCGTTTGGTTTTGCAGGGTACGCTTAGCCTTCCCGTATCGCATTCTCCTCGCCAAGCGAGCAGATTCAGGACTCCCAATATAACGTTGCCTTTTAGCGGACCGTTTCGTTTCTGGGTCTTCTTTTCTGGATCTTTCAGCGGATCTTTTCTGCTTCGCGTTCAGCAATCTGTTTCTTTTCTGGGTCTGCTTGATAGCGGACCGTTTTATTTCTGAGTCTTCTTGATACCTTTCGCGTTCAGCGGACCGCGTTTCTTTTCTGGCTCTGCTTTGTAGAATGCCCGAGCCGATTCTACATCGTCACTGACTTGAAGGTATTTCGCACGCCGTTTCGCTCGTTTCTTTTCCTGACGTGAAGGCATTTTGAGAAAAACAACTTCACTAACAAAAGAGGTTACACCAAACGACGATTGAAGCACCAAAGCGTTTACTCTAGTTGTCTAAAATTACGTCTTACAAGTTATCTAATTGTGCGTCCTACATAGACCGTATAGTCGATTGTTTAACAAAATATAACATTGACTATTTTATATGAAAGCGGCTCTTCCAGCCTATTCTGAAGCTATTGGTGAAATTTTCATTGTTTAAAAGTGTTCCTATCTCGAGTTATGCGTTGCCAAGGATGAGAAGGAGGAGGAGACCATGTTCCGGGACTGGGTGCGAGGACGAGCAGTACCTCTACAACCACGCGGTTCTATGACATAAAAAACGAAACTGCTCATTTTTGACTTCTAGTTCGATTGCTATAACAAGGTAATGATCCAATCGTCGGGAGTCTTGTTAGATACGGGTCGCGTATTTTTAATGAGTTCATAGTCCTACCTATATGGAAGTTCCTAGCGACACTTCTGATTATGCACTCACCAATACAACAAGTAAATAAAAAACCTTCTCTACGAGAAAGTTGGTGGGATATAGGATTTGAAGGCAATGGTGGTGTAAAAAGCAAGGAAACAAGGGTCTGTAATAGTATGGGAAAATGTCATAGTCCTACATTTAGCCCGTTTGTAGCAATACTTCGTGTGTTAAATATTAAGGACTATGACATTTTCCCTTACTATTACAGACCCTTGTTTCCTTGCTTTTTACACCACCATTGCCTTCAAATCCTATATCTCACCAACTTTCTCATCGGGAAGGTTTTTTATTTACTTGTTTCATTCATTCTTTCTATGTTGAATACCTTTATCGGTTTACTCTTTCGATGGCCTCGTTTAGTTTTGCAGGGTACGCTTAGCATTCCCGTTTCGCACTCTCTTCGCCATGCAAGCAGATTCAGGTCTCTACCAATAACGTTGCCTTTTAGCGGGCCGTTTCTTCTCGGGTCTCTTTGATGCCGCCATTTTTACTTTAAGATATCTAAAATGTTATCTAACTATGCGTCTTACATATACTGTAAAGTCGATTGTTTACCAAAATATAATATCAGCTATTTTATATGAAAGCGGCTTCTTCCAGCCTATTCTGAAGCTATTGGTGAAATTTTAAGTGTTCCTATCCCGAGTTGTGCGTTGCCAAGAAGAAGAAGGAGGAGACCATGTTCAGGGACTGGGTACGAGGGCGGGCAGTACTCTTTTGTTCTTTACAACCGCGCGGATCTGGGACATAAAACAAAGACGAAACTGCTCATTTTTGACTTCTAGTTCGATTGCTATAATAAGCTTAACGATCCGATCGTCGGGAGTCTTGTTAGAGACGGGTCGCGTATTTTTATTGAGATTCACAAGTAAATAAAAAACCTTCTCAATGAGAAAGTTGGTGGGATATAGGATTTGAAGGCAATGGTGGTGCAAAAAGCAAGGAAACAAGGGTCTGTAATAGTAAGGGAAAATGTCATAGTCCTATATTTAGCAAACGAACATAGTATATGCTCCAAACGGGCCGCTATATATAGGACTATGACATTTTCCCTTTCTATTACAGACCCTTGTTTCCTTGCTTTTTGCACCACCATTGCCTTCAAATCCTATATCCCACCAACTTTCTCATTGAGAAGGTTTTTATTTACTTGTGAATCTCAATAAAAATACGCGACCCGTCTCTAACAAGACTCCCGACGATCGGATCGTTAAGCTTATTATAGCAATCGAACTAGAAGTCAAAAATGAGCAGTTTCATCTTTGTTTTATGTCACAGATCCGCGCGGTTGCAGAGAACAAAAGAGTACTGCCCGCCCTCGTACCCAGTCCATGAACATGGTCTCCTCCTCCTCCTTCTTCTTGGCAACGCACAACTCTATTTACTTGTTTCCTTTATTATTTTTCTTCATGCACATTATTCCGGTGCGTATTTGGTGTAGTTGATGATCCGTAATTGATCCGTAATGTTCAGCCACCAATGTCATATTGTAAACCAAGCTTAGTAAGAGTAGGTAGCCACTGGTACAAGCACAAGTACGACATACCTTTGAGTGACCTTAACTCTTTTCGCCAAGCGAGCACGTTCGGGACTCTGCCAATATCGTAGTCGTTTAGCATCCCTTTCCTTTTCAGGCTCCGCTCGATACCTGGCGCATCGAGAGGTCCGTTTCTTTTCAGGCTCTGCTCGATACATCTCACGTTAAGAGGCCCGTTTCTTTTCAGGCTCTGCTTGATACGTCTTACGTTCAGAGGCCCGTTTCTTTTCAAGCTCTGCTCTATAGTTCTCACGTTGAGAGGCCCGTTCCTTTTCAGGCTCTGCTCGATACCTTGCGTTTCGAGAGGCCCGTTTCTTTTCAGGCTCTGCTTTGTAGCTCGCTCGGGCAGAATCTAATACGTCGTCTCGAGTTTTGAGGTACTTTGCTTATCGTTTGACTTTCTTCTTTTCCTGACGTGAAGGCATTTTGAGAAAAACAACTTCACTAAGTTACAAAGAGCGTCAAACCAGCAACGATCGAAGCACAAGAATGATTATAGTACGCACGTGCACGTTATTAAACACATGTAGTGCCCAATTTGCAAAACCGCCACAGTTAATTTCCACAACATGTAGTGCCCAGACCGTACACATTTGATTACATCATGTATAATACTAGTACTTCGTATAAAGAGCGATGTATGACCTATCCGAGTCGTGTCAGTGCAGTAAGCTTAACTATACGTGATTGGCTAACACAACCACCGATATATGTCATGTAGCCTCGAGACGTTTTGACCACAGAAGCGAGAATGCCAACGAATTCTGAAGCCATTGGTGTGATTTTCATTTCTTAAAAGTGTTCCTATCCCGAGTTCTGCGTGGTCAAGAACAAGAACAACAACAACAACAAGAACGAGAAATACGTGGGACTGGGTACGAGTTTGGAAAATAGTTTTGTTCTCTACAACCACGCGGTTTTGTGACATCAAACTAACACGAAACTGCTTGTTGTTGCCTTCTTGTACGATGACGACAACAAGGTAAGCCATCCGCTCGTCAGGAGCCTTGTTAGAAGCGGGTCGCGTTTTTTTTTATGACATTCATAATCGGGGTCAAATCCTTAACGTAACTCTCGATAGTCGGGGTCAAATTCTATATGGAAGTTTGTAGCGAAACTTCCTATACCGCGCAGATCGCAATATCATTACTGAACTGTGGTTCACATCTGGATGACCACGCCGTTCCGGAAAGTTAAGGGGTAAGGCATACTACAGTAGGAATTGGCGCGGATTTTGTCCCCGGCCCCCAAAAAGTGTCCCCACGGACAGAATCCGCCAGCGGACTCTGTCCGGGGGGACGTGTTCTGCTAGCGGATTCTGTCTCTCCTTCGCAGAATGCCCTCCCTCCCCCCACCCCCCCCCCCCCCCCCCCCCCCCCCCCCGTACAATATATCTATTGCGTTTGATTAGAGAGCGTGTAGGCATACAGTTTCGTATGGTGAAATGGTCGTCAAACGCTCGGATACATATTAATTTTACAAGAAAAGCTGGAAATGGTTCAATCAACCAATAGATCAGTATATCAGTTACACACACAGGAAGAGCAACACCATTTGTCATCAGTGTTGGGAAGTGTGAGAATGCCAACACATTTGATATGGAACCATTTGTGACAGATGTCACATTGCACCATGTCTCAGTAAGTGACAGGCATCAGACACGCACAATAAATATAAATATCCTTGATCCTTAGGAATCGTTGCAGTGTTTGATTTTAACGTTCCACCAAACCCTTCGTTTGAGGATAGTATGCTGTAGATATCCTGTGTTCAGTTCCCGTTAATGACTCTGTTCACAAATTCACGTCCTTGATCCTATATGGTGACATTGGAGCAAACATGCCTGTAAAGAAGTTACATGTTATGATATGTTTATATCCTTATATAGCCTTGTATGTAAACAGAATAATTCTTATACACTTGCCTGCATATATATAATCTTATAGCAACTGTTAACGTTCGTGCAGTTATGTCAGCTACAGGCTCAGCCTCAGGCCACCTAGAAAAGTAATCAACTACGGTGATGATGTAAAAATTGCCTCGTTCAGTTTTTGGGAGATGACCTATCAGGTCTATTCCAATCTAAATTGATACAAGCGTGCATTAACTTAAGGACTTAAAGTGCGACATACTTCCGTAATCGTTCCATACACGGTATGGGGCAAGCACACTAAATATTTTCCCCATCTTAGCTCCCGAGAGATTTTCAGTAAAGCACATTTGACATGATCTTTAAGTACGTCACCTTTGTTTTTCCCGACTAAGGCTTTGGTTCCATTGAATTGTTGGATCCTCTTTTTCTTCATGTACGTGAGATTATTTCATCATTCCACGGTCTATAACTTCAAAACTTTAAGTTCTGTTATTTGTTCCTGAGAGAAACATATAGCTGATACAAAAACTAAACTATTCAGCGCTTATAAACCAAGGTCTTCCCATCTGAAAAATCGGTTTCAATTCATCCTCCACAGAAGTATTCATTATTGGATTCTCCGTCTCGTACCCACATAAATTGAAACACGGACGAAGTACGCACACTTTCCTGCTAATGTTATTAACCATAAACGGCAAAGTTTGTTGCTCCCTATTGAGCGCAGATTAATTTAAGCACTTTCATATATGCATAGGCTACTGCATGGTGAAGGACTACGTATTGCTTGTTCAGCCGATCAGCTTGCCTATCCATAACACATTTTACGGCTGCCTGCTCTTGGTTATATCACAGATAGAAGAATACCTGGATTCTAAACGCATCACGTGATCCATCGAATTGTCGATTGTAGGCGGCGGACCCTTTGAAGCGAACTGTGTTTCGATTAACCCTTTTGTAGCGTACGCTTTTCCCCCAACTTTCACTGCTATTCAACACAAAAATCGTTATCTTTGGCATTCTTCGTACTCCCACATATCTTACTTTCCAGGTTAGTAACTATTGTTCATGCAATTCACCAAGCATACTCTACGTAGGTACCGTATCTGTCATTTCAGCCTCTTCGGAACATATATCTCTACTTAGAAAAGCGTCCAACCATTCATTTCTGTACGTAAAATATTGCATTATTCCCTCTGCGGAACGAACCTATATCTGTTGTAAGGGGCTTCTGCGTGTGGGTACAACTGCTTGGTGAACACGTAGCGGACCCATCGTGTTTCGGTACATAGTGTGTGAGTTAGACACACGCAGCAAAGTCCAATTTTGCCTTTAAATGTTAAGAATGAGTTTATGTGTGGAACGCGTACTGTCAAACGTAGACCAAAGTTATGTGCAAATGTCTTCTAGTTTTGTGGGTTATATTCATTTAACCGTCCGCGGACCGATATATGTTTCAGTACCTCTTGTGCACGGAAAAGGCAAGCTAGATAGCATTTAGACACATCTACGCAGTTACTATGATCAGTTGAAGGGAACGCACGTACATGTATAGTGAAAGTTGTATCTAGGGTTTGGATACTTTCGGCCCTTGGTATCGCCATATAAATTTATTACTTGACAAATGCAAACAGAAATGGTTGCTGTGAAACAAAGCGCACATAGTTATATACAGGCATGATTACACATATATGAGTGAAGCCGGCAGTTATGCATCAGTAGGATTGTCTGACATTCAAGCTACTTCTGCTTTTAAATAGACCAGTAAAGGGAAACAGAGTATGGCTTTCAGATCAATTTCTGGTTAAATCAATGTATTACTACTATTAAAATGGCAAGTAAACAACACTAAAATCACATTTGTAATTAAGAGTTTATTCAAAACCAATGGAGATAACAGATGCATGGCTTTTATTAAATACAGGGTTGTTTTTCAAATGTAGAAGACGTAGATCTTCAGAACCTATTGTGTAAGAAGATGCAATTTTATAACTCTCTAGTAAACTGTACTCACTCACCAAATTTTATGACTAACAAGTCGGTCACAACATTTCTCTCAAACTTTGTTTTTCGTTGCTTGTTACCTCCATACACTAAAACATCCGTCTGCCTGTCTGCAATGTGATAGCTACAGCTCATGTGGTACTTCCTTGGACAAAATGAAGTATCCAAATGAATCTATAAATGCGAATGTATGAGAATACAGACACAACTGATTTGTAATGCATTGTGATACATTGTAAAGAAACTTGATGGAAGTATCTTATTTGGTATGCATTAGACTTTCAACAGAGATTTATCCTTTTTCTGTGTTTTGATTTGTATGCTAAGGCTGATCCAGTCGTTTTGTAGACAAACCAAGCCTATGCATAATCAATGCAATGTAAGGAGGTTGCCTAAATCTTTGCACGCACACACTTTGAACATTTATAAGATGGAGATATATAGTAAAAACTTGACAAATTAATAATGGCAGGACAACATATATATAGAGATATAATAATTATATATGGGACAGTGTCCAGCTAAATCACCCTTATGGTACTTTTTCAAAATTTCCAGAACAAGCAAAAGAAATGTAACGCTCGCATTGAAATGTATGGCTAATTATAAATTCAGCACCTAATAACTTTGTGAGGAATAGTCCGATTTAGGATGCGAAAGGACCATTTGACAGAAGCTCATGGGTGTTCAAGGAAAATCAAAAAATTTGAAAATTTGATAAACTAGCCAGAAGGGTGATTCTGCTGGACACTGTCCCATATAATATATATGGGTATGGACAGTGTTCAGCAAAATCACCCTTGTTTATCAAGTTTTCAAATATTTTCATTTTCCGTGAACTCCAAAGAGCTTCTATCAAATGATCCTTACGCATCCTAAATTGGACTATCCATCATAAAGTTATTAGGCACTGAATGTATAATTAGTCATACATTTCAAGGCAAGTGTTACTTTTCTTTTGCTTGTCCTGGAATATTTGATAAAGTATCATAAGGGTGATTTTGCTGGTCACTGTTCCATATGCAAATTTAAATCGGCATACACTTTAAAACTTTAAATGTCAGTCAAAAAACATCCTTCTTGTATTGGGTAGGGAGAAGA
This sequence comes from Eunapius fragilis, assembly GCA_963681505.1. Classification (NCBI taxonomy): domain Eukaryota; kingdom Metazoa; phylum Porifera; class Demospongiae; order Spongillida; family Spongillidae; genus Eunapius; species Eunapius fragilis. The sequence goes on from OY811971.1 coordinate 16,861,459, forward strand.
GGTAAGGAACAGAAATTAGTTCTACCACTCTGTGGTATTATAGTGTTCAGCCTTCGAATGCATACCAATTACAACAGAGAGCATCGAAATTATATGTGATTGTCATATATAAAATTGTTCATCTACAATGTAAGTTTTATTTGAAGATTCCTATTTTGTAATCCCTAAATTAGCCATCAAACATTATGATCAGTCACATGATATCAAATGGAAGATTGAATGAATCTAAAAGAAATAAGCATTTTCACATGTCTGATGAACATCTCAATCAATATTTCAGTAAATGGTATACAGTCGACAGAGAAAGAAGGGTTGTATTATAAGCTGCTGATTGTAAATAATACGAAGCAAAATGCTTATATTGTGATCTTTATGACATTGCTTTCATCTCATTAATCTTCCTTTGGTGATGGGAGTATTCAGTATCACTTACCTAGGAACCAACTGAGAGCTCTAACAAGACATGAAATTATCCGTGCACATTTAAACCTATCCAACTATCAAGATTTAATAATGTTACAAACCTGCATCCACGACATGGCTGAAACTGATAATATCCAGATGTCATTCAGTATCTTTGCCTCAATGCCTTCACCCCAGAATACTACAACACGTTGACTACTTGCAGCCAAATCAGACTCAGGGTCAACCAAGCAGGCTACAGAATGGAGTCCACGACCATCAGGCCACTTCTGATCTGCAACCTTTGGACCATTAGGACCATCCCAGGTCTGCAATGAACCATATTTATTAAATAAGCTGTGAAAACATGGCACTGAACTTACAAGTGTTTCAAGGTCAAATAAGTAAAGTGTGTTGAATCCAGGGCCAAATTTCCTCTGTTTTCCACCAATCAAAAGTGCCCTTAGCCTGTCGATTCTATTGAATGTAAATTTTTCACATGGAGGGGGTCTGTTACCCTTACAGACCACTTCCTTCCAAGTATCTGTATTTGTAAATAATACGATTGAATAAAAGAGTGATTTGACACACTGAAGAAGACATAAATGTAAGTAAGTGAAAATGGGACAAATTTGCTATACTGTTTTAAGTTAGAGAAAAAGCGGATGAAGCGTTGCGAGTGTAGTATCTTTGAACTTGCTAGTATGCATACTTGTGGTTTATATTATTTTAAGCAACACATAAAAATACCTGTAGTGGTCTCATACATATGCAATGCATTATTCCAAACTGTTCCAAACCCAAGTAAAAATGGCAAGCTTGTGACAACCTTGCCACATGGTTGCTGCAACCTTGTTTACAACCTTGTAAGATAAACATGGTTGTTTAATAGTTGTGGAAGGTTGCAGACAGGTTGTAGGATTTATGACAAGCTTGTCTTATGGTTGTAGAAGGTAGTAGTTGGTTGTAGAATTGTTTAAGGCAGTTCATGACAAGCTTACTATATGGTTGTAGAAGGTTGTAGGGGATTGTAAGATTAATTAATGCTGTTTATGACAAGATTGTACTGTAGAAGTTTATCATCATTGAATGCATGCATGGATGCATGACCAAGGGAGGCAACAGATTCGAAGATGTTAATTTACATGTAATTCTTAATTTACTACAGATATACTTAGATGTCGCTCTATTTAAATCATAAATACATGATCAAATTGCCATGCAATGTGAGCTGGATACATGATGACAATTAACTCTCAAAAAGCAAAAATGAAGTGATTACATACTGTCATGCACAATGTTTGTACTTTACATAACATTACAAAAGAACATGAATGTTGTTCAAATTATGCACAAGTATATGTTCAAGTAAACATGTATAAATCTATTCAACTTCTTTTGAGTTGGGAAATATACTTGCATAGATGTGATCTTCTTTATACTGCATCAATATGCACTTGTCCTTGATACATTTTATAGGTATGCACTTCTTGAGTCCAGTCACTGAACTACATATTTAAAATGAAAGTGTTACCATTTTAAATATAATGTATACTATAGCTATGTTAAACGTACGGCAGATTTAGCTTTGTAATGTGTTGGTCAATGGAGCAATCTGTGACAGAATCGTTACTCAGAATTTCTCCAGTTGGAATAAAAGGGAAGACAATTGCATATGCATCATGATTCTCACATAGGACAACCAATAATAACTCTCCATAACATGTCATGCCATCTTGATCGCAGAATACGATTCCAGAATTATTACGAAGAAGGCCTTTGTGTAACTTTCTTTTAGTTTTCACTATTCTGCCAGTGCTTCTGAAATGTATTTTGGAGTACAACACAACAGGATAATCAGCTGGGATTGCAAAACCACCTTTGGTAAATACAGCAATGTGCTCTTGGGTAAGCTCAGTGCCACATGGTTTTCCATGCATACAGATATCAGCTGATATGAAATTGCAATGGCTGCATTGGATAAAACAGATGCAGCAATGAAAAGCACATATCAAACAATACTATACCTTTTACTCCTTCCATAAGAGTTAGACATTTTCCAAAACAGTTCTTCCTCTTTGCTTCCAGTAGCAATTTTTTTACCAAGCAGTGGTAACGTTGATATTACTCCAATACGATTAGCAATCTGATTTATAAACAAGTGGTAAAAATTAACTTATCATAACACATATGAGATGTATACCTGCTTTTCAACACATGTTGTTCCATGAAATAGCTTCAACATTTCACCATTTGCAGACTCAAACGGAAAACATGAATGAGCCCAAAGTGGACCCAATGACTTCACTACATCTGGAAGATGTATAAGTCCATGGAGATTCATTGAACTGTATCTTTCACCTATCACAAATATACATGTAGAAATACACATACATGCATTTATGATAAATGCGAGGAATAAACTGAATGCATGAAAACGGTTAATTACCATACAGAACCGGAAAAAGATAGGTGTAGTGCATTAATAGTTCTCCACTTTTTGAGATGTCTTCTTCCTCCACAGTGTCTTTCAACAATAAATATATGCCTTCCACAAATAAGAGATGATGTTGGTAATAGTCGCTATGCAAAAATCTTTGCAGTACTACAGGGCTGTAGTGTAGTAACCACGTTCTTAGTTCGTATGCTGCGCAGTGCAAACACATACATGCATGTAAACACACCTATCTGCATGCAGGCATTACACACAAACATGTATATATATACACTTGTACCTTTCCAATAATTCAAGGTTCCTTCAATACTTCTTGGTGCTCTTAATATTTCATCAGGTGGAGTAATGGCACACAATAATCTATCTATTTCTTTAATGTGACATCGGAGATACCATGGTTGCTTAGAATGGGTTGAATCAAACCAAAGATGCAGTAGAAGTCGAGTTATTCCAAGACACCCAATGTGCATGTAATCAAAGCTGACACCCTTAATAATATTAAACCGTGGAATGGTTGCCAACCATGAAGGCCCTTTAATACCACGGACCTATATGCAAGTAACACATAGATACAATTAACTGTATATATATATGTTGTGTATATGAATATCAAATCTACCCACAGGAGATCCAGAAAGTACAGCATCAGCTGCATTTTGCCAGTACTGCTCACAGGTTCTCATTGGTCCTGTTGGATCTTCAAGTTGATATGGAAAGGTCATCACTTGTCCATTATTTGCTGTTTTAACTACTGCTCCTTAAAAAAGTAGTAATTAAATTTAGGATAACTGTACTCATTATTGAAATTATGTGAATTTATAAAAATACTTGCCTTTTTGAGTGCAACGCAGGCATGCATAATAACCATTAAATTGCACCATATTTGTGAGCAGAGCTCTTGCTGGTAAATCACATGTACAAGCTAAAAGCACTGCTTGACTTCTGAAATGGATGTGACTATCTCCGTTTAATGTAACTTCAACACCTACGCATATAGATATGACACACAAATTACTGTAGTCTAGTATATATATGCACGCACATGCATGTATACATACCTTCAGAGTATAACTTTGCCAAAGTGTCACCTAAATATCTTAATACAAAAGTCATCTCTGGTTTTCCTTTTCCATACCAGAGACCTGCTACCAGTCTGTTCTCTATTAAGTGCCTGCATGCAAGAAAAATATGTTTTCAATCAATCTGAACAATTTAGATGCATAAATAATTAAACCATATATGGTATAAGCACATGTATACTGATCGAATTAAATAATGATAATAAAATACCTGCATGCATGCATGGGCGGAATTATAATATGTCAGTGTACCTTTTTTTAATAGGAAGCTCATTTATTTGAAGGTAGATTGGCCACAATGAGAAGGATGACGATTTAAACACTGGAACACCATCTGCATTTAGGGTGAATGATACGTTATTTTTGTTGCTTAGAAATCCATCCTTAATCAGTGCGCGATACAAAGCACCATCATACACATCACAGTAATGACTTCTTTTTTCACAACGGAAATGATACATCTGATGTATATCTTCCCAACATCCTGTACAAAAAAATTATCATGATTATTATAATGCACACTATAGCTATATAGATCATGATTATACATGCAGATATAAGTAATACATTCATACACATCGCATGTATACAGATCTTGCTAGCACACAAATATGATGCACATGCATGTACATCAGTCTTACTTTGTAATACATTTTGCAATTGCAACTCCAATGGAAGCTCTACAAACGTTGATCTCGATCCTTTAGATAGTAGTGTGGCTTTACATTTAGGGCAGTGCTGTGCATCTTTGGAAATATCTTGCATACAGTTATTACAAAAATAATGAAACTCAAGAGGAAAGTTCATTGCCATAAAAGGCTTATTGAACATATATACAGATGAGGGCAAGTCTATTTTTGGCATGAAAATGTGAAGAAGTTTAAGAAGGTCTGATATAGCTTCCTGTGTTAAATTGTGTCGCATGATGTATTGCATTAAGAGTACATTGGATTCTGATGGTTCAGAACTCAATGAATCAACTTGTTCATCACGACACACACCTGGAATAAATTCTGTCTCCCTGGGTAATTCGTCATCGGCTAAACACTCTGAGAAATTGCTTGGATTGGAATAATCATTTGGTAAAAATTCTGGCTCTTCGGGTAAATCACGTAAAATCGGTACAAAATGCTGCTCAAGCATTACATCATGCTGCTCAAGCATTACAACATTTTCAGGGACATTGAATGGCTCATCTGTCACGGTTGTATAGGCTTCTTGCTTATCATTCTGTTCTACGTGTTCCGCACACTCACAGTCTGCATTTACAGTAGTTTGCTGACCAGCTTCCCCAATAGCCATGTCACAACGCCGTTTCTTCTTTATCCTGTAGCGTGTAGTTCTGCTTGTCGCAAGTTTTGACAGAGGGTCTGAAAACTGAAATTGGATTGAGTTGTGTACTCGTCTACTTGCACCCGCCATTTCAAAAAAAAAAAGAACAACTTATTAACGAGCACGTGATGCTTCACATGTTTTATTTTCAATTGGCATGGTTGAAAGCAGAGCCATAGTTCCGATGACATCGCTCCCGTGTCCGAGTTTTCTGTTAGTAAGATGGCTTGACGACGAAATGTTGAGCGTCATTTCTGAGAAAACCGTCCGACAAGGTGGCCAAACGTACGTGGGAGCTATATCACAGTTCAAATGGTGTGGGAAAAAGCTTTATGATGGTGAAGTGCTCGCAAAATCTGGTAAGAATACGTAAGAATGTGTGACTGAAAGAGAAATGATGATGTATCTATGTATGAAGTACTGTACGAATTGGTTTAGGCGATTGTGTAGTTTACGGTCCCTAAGTACAGGTAAGTTAATATCGCGCAAGGCGATGGAAGAGCGGTCTGCTGACCTTTTCCTCCTTGCTAGAGCGACTGGCTTATTGTACAAGCTAGTCATTTTAGGATCGGGCCAAGATAACTAACGCTTTACTCCTTTTGATACTCGTAGTGCTAGTGGATATGTCCGCCAGCACTTCTTGTTTTACAAGTAGTTAAGCATTAGTTGTCTCGGCCCAATCCTAAATGCATGGACTTGTACAATAAGCCAGTATCGTTAAATGCAAGTATAGGTCCTTTCTATCAACACTTTTTTTGCTGTACACCTGGGTGAAATTCGATCAGGACAATTAATAGACACTACGATGGATCATGCCTGCATGGATTGAATGAATATGATGTCATGTCAAAAATGAATAACAATGAAATAAATATACTGTAAGATAAAATACACTCTGTGAACTAGGTCCTAGAGCTGGTTTATCTATATTTCAATTAAGGTGATCGTCGAGATCTAGAGAAGAAAATTGATCAGCTAATTGCTATGGAGATCACACGTGATGAACTTCTTGAAAGTGCTGCAACAGAAGTTCATTCTACGACACCTACAAAGTTGGATCCAATTGAGAGACCATCAAAGAAGAAAAAAAATATCTCCCAACATGAGCGCATACTAGCCCACAAAGACATTTTTCATCACCACATGATGGGAAAGCAGCGTGGTGAGAAAAATAAGTGTATACATGTACTTGTTTGTGAATGCACATTACAAAACAACTTTCAAGTGCAAGTGTAAAGCATGCATGGTATAATGATGGAATAATGTCTTTTTATAGTTACTCGTAGTGTTGTGTACCAATCGAATGATATGAGAGGGACCACACTCAATCATGGCGATGTTTCTGTGAGTTGATTTTTACATGTTAATGTAATTGTAATCTGATTTCCATGCATTTAGGTGCAACTCCTAGATACTGTGGATGATGTTAACTCTTTTACAACCACTGCGGATGAGGTAATAATTTGTTGTAATTACACAAGCTAATCATTAACTACATGTCATTCTTTTGCAGGCACACCACCAGACTGATCAGTCACCATTCTCATTTCCAGCTGGATCACCTGCCCTAGTTGGTCGTAGTCAGCCTTCTGTGAGATCACCTTCACCAGTTGTCAGTTCCAATGCCTCTCTTGGTCGTAGTCAGTCGTCTGTGAGATCACCTTCACCAGTTGTCCGTTCCAATGCCTCTCTTGGTCGTAGTCAGTCTTCTGTGAGATCACCTTTACCAGTTGTCCGTTCCAATGCCTCTCTTGGTCGTAGTCAGTCCTCTGTAAGATCACTTTCACCAGGTGTCCGTTCCAATGCCTCTCTTGGTCATAGTCAGTCTTCTGTGAGATCACCTTCACCAGTTGTCCGTTCCAATTCCTCTCTTGGTCGTAGTCAGTCTTCTGTGAGATCACCTTTACCAGTAGTCCGATCCAATGCCTCTCTTGGTCGTAGTCAGTCGTCTGTGAGATCACCTTCACCAGTAGTCCGATCCAATGCCTCTCTTGGTTGTAGTCAGTCGTCTGTGAGATCACCTTCACCAGTTGTCCGTTCTAATTCCTCTCTTGGTCGTAGTCAGTCTTCTGTGAGATCACCTTCACCAGTAGTCCGATCCAATGCCTCTCTTGGTCGTAGTCAGTCGTCTGTGAGATCACCTTCACCAGTTGTCCGTTCCAATTCCTCTCTTGGTCGTAGTCAGTCTTCTGTGAGATCACCTTCACCAGCTGTCCATTCCAATGCCTCTCTTGGTCGTAGTCAGTCGTCTATGATATCACCTTCACCAGTTATCCGTTCCAATGTCTCTCTTGGTCGTAGTCAGTGGTCTGTGAGATCACCTTCACCAGTTGTCCGTTCCAATGCCTCTCTTCGTCGTAGTCAGTCTTCTGTGAGATCACCTTCACCAGTTGTCTGTTCCAATGCCTCCATTGGTCGCAGTCAGTCACCTATTGGTGGTGTGAAAAGACATGTGCAGGTATGTGAAAATTTTGTTGCATTTACACAAGTCAAATAAGGTAATACTTGTAGGTTGAATTAGTAGAGGGCTATGGGGTGTATCTTTCTAAACGCCAGCTGGAAGAAGCGATAGACCAGAGCAATAACTCGCCTACTAAGCTGATAAGAAATCTCCTTACTGTATTTTTTACGCCATCTGTCTTGGCTTCGTCAAGTTGTGGGGGTACAAGAAAATTTCCATGCCTCAACAGAGATGTAATAGCTGCTTGTATACGTAAGTTTACTAATTGTATGCACTTCTTTCATTTATATAGTCCTTATTACCTACAGGCTTTGTGCAGTCACAACATAAGATCAATAGAAGCCTATTAGTGGATGCCATAAATGATAAGTGTGCGAATTATAGACGAAAACGGAATACCAACACAAGTGTGAATGACAAGTCACGCAACGCAGTCGTCAATGAATGTTTGTAGTTGGACTCCACTGCACCACAGCATTTAGTATGCAGAGCTGTGCAGAGTCTGCATACCAACCATATGCAGACGGATATCATAGAAGTGTTCATATGCAGACGTCTGCATACGAACACTTCAACAATACTCATCTGCACATGGTTGGTATGCAGACTCTGCACAACTCTGCATACTAAATGCTGTGGCACAGTGCTCCTTTGCATTTTGCATTTTTCTTATTTGCTTTTTGCATTTAGCTGTTTTGCATTTTTTGGTGCTTTTTTTCACCTGGTGCTGTGACATTGTATGACTATTTAACATTCTCAGACAACGTTGTTTTGGATATTAATTAACAACCTTGTTTTGGCTCACAACAACTTAACAACAGGTTGTAACAAGGTTGGAACAGTTTCAAATACTTAGTAGTGACAAGCAAAAACAAGCTTGTTTACATGGTTTAAACAACCTTGTTACATGGTTCAAACAACCTTGTTACAGGGTTCAAACAACCTTGTAAACAAGGTTGCTGCAAGCTTGCCACAAGCAAGCCATTTTTACTTGGGAATGCATTTTGAAAGCTGTCATCAGGATCAAATCTTGCTCCTAGAGATAAAAGGAACCTGCACAGTATGTTGCCATGTAAACTGTTTAATACCTAACCTAGTTTGCTCTCCTGCATTGGTCTATTGCCAACACCACCAAACGTAAAAAGTGCTGTTCCGTGGACCACGCAACCACCCAAGGCTCTCCGTAAAGGTGCACTAGAAAGTGATGTCCATGTGAATGTTTCCAAATGGAGCCCATATGTTCCATCAAAATAATCCACATCATTCATCCCACCAGTGATGTAAAGTGTGTTTCCAATCACTCCATAACAAGAAGAGTTTCCTAGCCTTGGCACAGGTCCCGATGTAGGCTGCTTGTACCATTCATAATTGTTGAGATCAAATATCTCAAGATATGCATCTTCACTGACAGGGTCTGTCATGAAAAGAGATTTTACAACAATTGAATTAATTAAGTTGGTTTGATTGCATACAAGTGCATGCACCCCACCAAGAAAATCAGTGTTTGAACTTATCTGTGGTTAGGGTATTCAGATTGACCATATGAATTGCAATAAAGAATACAATGTATAATACACCCCCCCCCCCACCCTGCGCTTTTTTGGGTGGGGTGATGGGCAGGGGGGGGGGGGGGGGGGTGGGGGGTGGCAGAGTGGACCCGAGAGTGCACTGTGTTGAAATTATAATTCGCAAACTAATTTACAGATGGACAGAAACACGAAGAGAGTGAAAGACACGCACGCACGCACGCTCACACACACACACACACACACACACACACACACACACACACACACACACACACACACACACACACACACACACACACACACACACACACACACACACACACACACACACACACACACACACACACACAATCAGAATCCCGGCAAGAAGCCCGAATGTTTTCCCTGTGAATTCTTGTTTTGTAGCGTCTCTTAATACACTTACCTCCCCACCACCACCTCCCTCACCTCCCGCAGACCACTGTTTCTTACATCCAAGTTTTCCAACATGGCATAACCGTGCGGATGCCCCTGTTCTCAGGCGTTATAGCTTACCTGGTATGTCGGTATCAATCATAAATCGCTCTTCGCCTTCACCGATAAACATCTGCGACAGCCCTCCCCAGAGCATCAGTTGGTGACGGTATATGAACATGGCAGAAGATCGCCGCGGAGTGGGAAAATCACCATTCATAGCTATATGGCTGGTCTCGTACTGAGTCATACTCGATCGATTTGTATTCGAAACGTGCAAATCCGTAACGCATGCGTAAATTAATTGCATTGAGATGGTCCATTTTCTAATAATTAGCGTAATGACCAAAAAAAAAAAGCGAATCGGTAAAAGTTATGTTCATATTAACAGTCCATTGCGTCAACCTGCATGTATTCACTTGCATGGGTCGAAGGATAGCCCTAGCATTTGCTCGCACACGTGTGATGCTGCAAGGTCTGTCACGAATATTTCGGTCCGCGTCCGATTTTGGTCTTAAGGCCGACATACACGGCCCGGGTCGACTACCTGCAGATTTATCGCCTGCAACTCACGGGTGAAAATTCAGTAAACTAAAGGTTTACGGAGTTTTTACGCATATTCATATGAGTTGCAGGTGATAAATCGGCAGGAAGTATGTCGGCCTATAGTCTTACCCAAACCCTGATTTCCACAGCTGCGGGCGGTGATGTAATCCACACGCATCAGGGTCTGGGTACGAGACTATTTTGGTCTATCGTTATTTTAACATGCATACACAACGTCATGGCTAACATGTTATTTAAAAGGAACTTCACTTTTCTTAGTATGGGCAGAGTTCGACTATGCTTTGACCTCTCAATCAGCTTGCTCCAGACAATCGTTTTCTGGCTCCGAATCGCTGGACGTAGATGGGACCAAAAAGTGACACGAATTAGGTATGTTACAATTCTGCAAATAATTGGCCGCCATCTTGTTCGTTAAATTTGCGTCCAAGTTTTCAACACTCTTCGCGCATGCATGATATAGCGTACCTCCTGTTGGTTCACGACGCGTAACATTTATGGCAGTTGCTTAGTTACTGACAAAGTACACAGATTCCTCTTCGGTAATCTGTATTGACTTCAAAAATAAACTCGTCTTAATAGTACTAACATCTTGAACGTATCAGAACACCCTGATCCGAGATTCAGACCATTTAGAAAAGTATCTGGACTCCTAATACTGTTTATTATCTTGTTTGACAAAATCCTGACGATTCCAAAAGAAGTTGCAACGCCCGACATTTAGTATATGTTCACGTATATTATCTAACTTGGTGGGTTGTTACGCTCGTATAATTGTGCATTGTTTGACTAACTTTTTGTTCTCTATTTCAGTAGAGGACCATCCCAAGGCATGAGGCATTGGTGACATCACAAAAGAACGGATGGTATAGAAGACAATAAGTAGCAGCAGAACGGCTTTATTGTTCTGAGCAATGGTGCACTGTTAAACGCATGCATTTATTCTGTGTATTATTTTTATACATGCATTCTTTGATTGCGCACTTGTGAAGCATTGTTGTCAATTGGTTGCTAGTTCATTCGTTGCCAGTTTATTCGTTCGAGGTGGGAAGTATTGTGTACGGTCTGTTGGTTGCCAGTTTATCTGTTCGATAATTCGTTTGAGGTGGGAAGTATATTGCAATTGTATACTGTCTGTTTTTTTCTTTCAATAGCTCGTTCGAGGTGTAAAATATCGAATTTTGGTTGCCAGTCTGGCTTTTGATTCATGGCCACTCCAGCAAAGAAACGACTTGACGGCAAAGTGATAAAACCGAATGCCAAGCCAGGAATTATCAAGCAACAACTCCTCAATGTTGCCTGAAAACAATGAATTTTTGAATGGACACGTGCTATACTTATACGTATGCTTATGTGAGTCCAGACGAATCAGAACTGTGAAGGACTGCTTTCACACCTTCCTTCTACCTCACAACACGATTCTAAATCATCAGTTTCTTCTTTTTTTATCTTGTGAAATGAAGAAGCTAGTGTCTCGAACACTAGACAGTTTCAAAAGAAGTACTGATCCCAAAGAATTATCCAGATTTGATTCCATATGTCATGTAAGATTTACAAAGGGTTAATACATGATTAGCAGACCTGCAGTTCAGCATGACGAAAGACCTGCAGTTCAGCATGACAAAAGTACTATTAAGGTGCTATCTGTTTCGAAATCTTCACTACTCAATCAATGACAACCCGCACAAATTGTTAGTCTTGTGTTACACATCGAGAAAAGCTAAGAGCCATGAGTGATAAACTCAGAGCACAGAAAAAAATGTGCAAGCAGCATTGCATTACTGTCAGGAAGAATTTTGTCAAGAGGACAAATGAAAGAATAAAAAGAAAGGACCTGCAAATGGTAAAGCTGCAAGCTAAGTTGGATAACTCAAAGGTTGCTGATAAAGATCTAATGTTATTGCAAAAAAGATATAATAGATATAAAAAGACTCATAAAGCAGCAAAAGTTGAACTGTCTAATAGCCTATCTCTACAGAAAAAAGAATTAAAGTACAAGTTAAGTCTTAAAGATGAAGAAATATTGAAGCTTCAAAATAATAATTTCAAAAGAGAAGTTCAGGAGATGGTAGCTGAGTCAAATAAGCAGGAAACAAAAGCAGATGGAAGAACCTACTCTCCAGAAATACGCATGATGGTAATTGATGCTATTGTTGCTTAGGTGCCCACATACAACATAACTGAACTGATCATCAAGATTTCATGTGGTTATGGTGTTACTCTAACAGATGTGCCCCGAAGAAGTGCCATAGAACTCATGACATGGGAGCTAGGTGTAATTGCTGAATTGAAAATTGCAGAAGTAATACTGGATGATCATATCATTTCTCGTGGCTTTGATGCTACTACACAAGAAGGGATCCATGTGAACAGTATTCACATCACCACTAAAACAGATTGCTTTGTAGTTGCTGTAGATGAACTGCCTGCTGGGACTGCAGAGGATTACTACTTACACATCATTGACAGATTTGATAACCTAGCAAGAGTTTACTTAATTTTCATGGTGCGGAATACCAATCAAAATAATTGCAAATATATCTAACAGTCTTACTGATCGTGTTGCTGCTAACTATGCTGCAATTGAATTGCTTAATTCATCTTGGCACAAAACACTAAACGAGTTGAATTGCCATTTGCATCCTTTGGATACTATTGCAACAATGACAAGAGCTGCTTTGAAGCAATGTGAACACAATGTTGAAGGAAAGGTGTGGGGTAAAGACTGTATAGCAGGAAACATTGTTCTTCAAATGAATAAGATGTGATACAAGAATGGAAAGGAGATCCACGTGGCTTTACAACATTTCTTTAAAATGAACGTTTACCATGTGGGATCATTCCTCGATATAGAGGCAATTGTCTGCACATTCTTTTCCAAATTTATGTGGAACACCATGCCATGCTGAAAACGTATTTGGAAAAGGGAACATCCTGTGGTGGATTGCGTGCTAGCATTTTGTATTCACTACTGCCTAAGTTGAAATGCAGGTGTTGGGTCTTATAGGTAAACTTCTTACAGGACCATGGATAAAAGCTTTTTACACATCTGCAACCAATCAAAATGATAATGTTGATGGAATCTTAGTTGTAAAGGATGTAATTTTGAAATTGAAGGAACAAAATGAGGTACCATTAGGAATGCTGACACGACCTGATGATTTCTTTGGAAATTTGCTGAATGAAGGAGCAGATACTACACTAAAAAATTGAGAGAGCCACCAAAACAGGAAGAACAGTTTAGGGATATGATGAAAGCATGTGGTGGAGGTATAATTGAAGTGCTGGAAAGGCAATATAAGGAGTACTTTGAGTGTGAAATTAAAGAGCTGTTAAAAAAAAGAGACAGAGTCAGCAAGGTCCCATAATATTGATGCTAAAGAAATTATGGGAATGGTTAGTGCAAACTAGAAAAAAACACCGAACGCTACTCTAATTTATATTTCCTGCAAAATGAGGGCACTGAAAAACAGGACTTTAAAGTACTTAGATAACTTGATCAAAGATACAGGCGATAATGTCCCGAAGAAAGCTGTGTTGCTTGGACGAGAACAAAGGAAAAAAAGGAATAGAAATCAAATTGATTTAAGAAAGGAATTGTTGAGGAGACAATTGGAGAAGCATCAGGCAAAAGATACATCTACAAGAAAGAAATTGGAGCACAGACTGAAGTGCATTGATATAGATAAAATTAGAGATGAATTCCATGACCTGGAAGACAATAAATTAGAAAATCTTACTGATATAATGTCTGGAAAATCCATTGGTTACAATATCTGTCATGCTTGGTTTGACGATGGAAAAAGTGTATTGTATAGTGGGAAAATCGAAAAGGTAAAGATGAAGACATAACAATATGTTGTTGCCTATTGGCCTCAAAACGAAACATATGAAGATGCCTAAGACTTTATTATGTCCATCTATGAGCTTGCAGCAGATCGTATCTTAGATGACTTAACAATAGACATGAGGCCTGTACCGTATTTTTTGTTCTTCACACTCGCTGAGAAGGGGGAGTGATTGATTATTGCATGATTTTTAATCCTTTAATAAAGATATTCAATACAAGAACCCATTTCCTATTGTGACAGAAAGATCAACAGTATAATTTCATCAATACGTTGTGAATTTCATGTGATTTCTTAACACGCAGAATGGGTAGCATGTACGGTTCTCATTGACGTCCGTGACGATAATTGTTGCTCTTTAAAAGGCGATAACTTTTATAATATCAAACATCTGCACTGTATTTGAGTATCATTAAGTTTTGTTTTTTACGCTCTTCTTGGCAGTATTATTTTTATTTCTATTGTATGGATTTGAATTTTTTTTGTAACATCCCTACGCTAAGGACCGAATGGAGCGCTCAATTTCGGTTCGACCGGACCATTTCAGGCTGCGCGATTTGGTCCGGCCTTAGCAATGGTTCACTAAGACCTTCCAATGTCTTCATAAAAATCTACCACATTTGCATGGATGTTCATCCTTCATCCGCGTCCTCATTGTCTGATCCAGCTACGTCCCCATTGCCTGGTCGATCAAGTCCGCATTGTCTGGTCCCTCCATGTCCCCATTGTCTGGTCCTTCCATGTTATCATTGTCTGGTTCTCCATTGTCTGGTCCTTTCATATCGTCATTGTCCGGTCGAGCTACGTCCTCATTGTCTGGTCCTTCTCAGGTCGATCCATGTCCCCATTGTCTGGTCATTCGATGTTCCCACTGTCTCGTCCTTTCATATCCTCATTGTCTGGTCCAGCTACGTCCTCATTGTCTGGTCCTTCCATGTCCCCATTATCAGGTCCTTCCATGTTCCCATTGTCTGGTCCTTCCATGTCCCCATTATCAGGTCCTTCCATGTTCCCATTGTCTGGTCCTTCCATGTCCCCATTGAATGGTCCAGCTATGTTTACAAGTCTTCCTAGCCGCTCTTATGTTTGGCTGGTGTTCTGTCAGCGTTCCACCAGCTGTACTTGTGGAACCGACGTGTGGTTTTATTAAACAGGATCAGTGTTGCCGCGAAATACTTTTTCTATTTAATCGTCTATTTCGCGATATATCGCGAAATGAGGATTTAATCGCGATATTTATATCGCGATATATTATTAATATTTATTATCAATTATAACTAGTTATCATTGTTGTGGTGACTAATTATGGCTACCAAAGTGAACACAAAACCCGCACTTGTTGCTACAAAAGATGAATTCGTTTGTGTCGATCGCAAAGTGTATAAAAGCAGTGTCTGGCAATACTTTGGATGGCACAAGAAAGCAATCGGTTCTTGCTGGGTCATTTGCTATGGATTGGTGTCAAGACATGGGAACAATACCTCGAACATGAGGTACCACATCACATCCGTGCATGGAATAAAGGCACTCCAGCAAGGGTGAGTGTATATGGTAAAATAGACTTGCAGTTGTACTGTGGATACGTTTTTATGTGTACAGCTGCAGGAAGGAGGAAATGGGCAGCAGCTGCAGCACAAACACTGCCAGACTTGCCAGAGCAACGGCTGAGGAAGATGAATCAGAAGAGGCAGAGCCACCAGCAAAGAAGCCAGCGTGTTCAGAAGAGGAAGATTTCAATTTACTCTTTGGCCAAAAGGAAGATGAAGGTTTAGAGCCAGTAGAAGCTGATGATCTCCTGAAAGTAATTCAAGACGAATTGGAAAGATATCTGAAGACAGCAGAAACGAATTTTAGAAGTGATGAGGTGGAGGAATCACGAGTCATGCTTCCCCACCATAGCCAAACTGGCGAGGAAATACTTGTCTATTCCTGCTTCTACTGCACCAGCAGAAAGAGTATTTTCTACCGCGAAAAATATTGTTCAATAGAACCGGTGGCGCATCCTACCGAAAAGGCTATGTAGATGCATCTTTTTAAGGCAAAATAAAAACCTATTTTAAGGGATTATACTCTTCATTACCGTTCATGGCGTTCATTTTACCATATCACCGGCATCCTTGATTTAACCCTTGATTTCATTCAATTTACCCGTATTTGAAGTCGGTTTAACACTCGTAAACATGTATGGTAAACATCGCCGCGAAATGAATACATATTAATCGCGATATATCGCGTTTCGCGATATAAAGATTTAATCGCGATATATCGCATTTCGCGATATATCGCGGCAACACTGAACAGGATACAGTTAATGTATGGAGATATACATAATATAAATTATACACTACTTGCGATGCCCAATACAGACTCTCAGAGGCAGCATTGCCCTGTTGGAGTGCAATTGACACTAGTCTCTCTGAAGAAGGAACGGGAAGGTGTCACGAAAAATTTGGTCCGGGGAAAAAATCGGTCCGGCCGGACCAATTTTAGCACTAAAAGTGGTCCGGCCGGACGTAAAATGACGCCAAAATTTGTCCGGCTAATCCAAAACTGGTCCGAGCACATAAACACCTTTAACACGTGGAGATTAATCCTATTCTCTGTGAAAATGGCTTATTTAAGTGAAGAGGGAGATGCCAATAGTGGGGACCTAGTAGAAGAAGCATATGAGTACTTGGTAAGAAATGTACCCGGTGGGGGCAAGCGTAGCACGCAAGCGATGCATACAAAGAAAGGCTCAGAAAATTGTTGCGAGGTACTTTAAGAAGAAGTAGAATGGCAAGGTTAGCATAGGCGGATCCAGGATTATCGACTGGGTGGTGTACATTAATATTAATGAAACGGTGGGGCATGGTAAATTATAAGCACAATAACCGTAGCGCTCATACGGTAACGTGTATTCCCGCTTTTATGGTAACGTGTAAACAGACAATTGGCAAAAGCAACTTAAAATGCTACTTTGACGGTTCATAACACGCGCCACATAACACGCGCCACCGAGGACTAGGACATAGAAATGAGATTTAAGTTAATGAATTAATTATTGACTGGACCTTGGAGGGGGGGTGCCCGGGCACCTAGGCACCCCCCCTCCCCCCCCCCCTCCCCCTGGATCCGCATACGGAACTTTGTTCATTTCAATTTGGCTAATGCACACAATTGTGTCGTCCGCAAGTCATGGGTAGTGCTTTATTATAGACAATGGAAATAATTTTTATTGAGTTAGAGCAACGTCGTATTCTGAATGAATGTTGTCCGGGCACATGGAGTGAAGCGAACTTTGAGCAGGATCAGTGAACGGTTTATTTGGCCTGGATGTGAATGACACGGTGAGATATGCAACTTAGACTTTTAGCCATAGAATCTATTATTAATAAGACAACCTTAATTAATTTAACTACAGGTTTCCAAATGTGACATCTGCCAACATGCGAACCGGAAAGCCTTCATACTGTTCTAGAACTGCACCCGGTCAAGTGAAGTCACCATGGAATCCCATTGGCATTGATTTTGTTGGGCAACTTGTGAAGTTGAAGTCAGGAAATCAATACATCCTGACTGTGTGTGACTACTTATCAAAATGATAGAAGTTGTTCCACTTCCATCTAAACATGCAACTGGAGTTGCCAATGCACTCTTCAAGGCATTGTTAATGGAAGCAACAGTTTTGTCTATGCATTTAAATTATAACAGCGCAATACAGGTGTATACATGCTTAAGTTTGTATCAAGTTATAGTTCATAGATACAATGCCATGCACACTGATAATCTGATTCACTGTATTCTATCCTTGCAGATTATTATGCGAATGCATGGGCTTGTCCAAGATTATTACAACAGACAATGGCACAGAGTCAGCACCTAATTCCTCAGGGGAGTTGTGGGGGACGGGACATGTCAGTGGACGCTTATTAGAATGGGACGTTCAGAACTGGTTTGATAAATCACACAAAGAACAGTTTATGCAAACTTTACCATGATGCGTGAATGATGTGTACATATGACCCATAGGGTCACCCTTCCCTATATATGGTTCCAGCAATATGCACAGGCAGTAAATAAGGAAATAAGCAATACATGTCCATGAGCTGCAATTTTCCATACAATGGTGGCTAGGGATAGACACAGCGAGAGGCTCCTCGTGCTCTCTGTGCCCTGGTTTAGCTCTTGACCGCCTTGGCAACCACCCTACTACCTGTAAACGGGGTGGTGATGTTGTTACCCACCACAACCATCTGCGTAATGTGATTGTTGAGTTTTGCCATCGTGCCCATCTTGGAGTGAGAGTAGAGTCAGGCAGTGGCATTACACCAGACTTAAGCCATACCCGGCCAGCAGATGTACTTGTCCTCAATTGGGAGAGAGGGAAACATGCTGCCCTTGATATCACAGTGATTTCTGAAGGGGCTGCAGCGGAGGAGGTGGAGGTCAGGAAGCACAGAGCAAATGACCCGAAGTGTTCAGAGCTCAGATGGGTGTGTATCCCACTTGACGTAGAGACTTAATATGGAAATTGGGGTAGGGAAGCCCAATCTACTTTCTCTCGCCTAGCTTCTCACCTGGCCATCATCACCTCTTCCCACAAAGGTAAGGTGCTCACAGAGCTATACAGCAGGCTGAACTTCACCCTGGTTCGGGCTGTGGCTAGAACCTTGTTGGCAAGATGTGCTCCCTCCCTTGGCCTCCAGGATGTCGCTTGAATTTTTCTGTGCATGTAATGTGTTGTTTATGTATATTAGTCAGCAATAGAAAAGAGAAGGTGTCCATGTAAACAGGAAAATTGTTAATGCATGTTTATGCTTACATGTGAGGTGTTGGACGTGTGCCAACATCTTCTTTCTAATGAAGGAAACAGCAACACACCTCACATGGTCACGTGCTGGGGTATGTGGGGAGGGGGAGGGCCAGAGGGATGGGGCTGCTTTATCACCA
Source organism: Eunapius fragilis (assembly GCA_963681505.1). Classification (NCBI taxonomy): domain Eukaryota; kingdom Metazoa; phylum Porifera; class Demospongiae; order Spongillida; family Spongillidae; genus Eunapius; species Eunapius fragilis. The sequence goes on from OY811971.1 coordinate 16,880,514, forward strand.
TCTACTCACACCACCCCCTTTCCTCCTCTCCTTATACCTCCTCCCCCTCACCTCCTCTTGTTCCTCCTCCTCCCTTCAGTTATTTCATGTATGCAACATGGGGAAGTCATTATAAAAATAACTATTCTTCCAGTTCATGCAGTTAGAGTTATGCACTGTTGTAGTGAATCATTATAATTCAAGGCATTCATCCTCTTGCATATAATTATCCTATATATACATGGTTATGGGAACAATTAAAGGAATCAAATCTATAGAGTTACTGGGCATTGATCACAGATTGACAACAGCTCCTCAACTTAAATTAAGCATTGCAAATTCACCATTTATTGCGTCACTTGCAGCATGTGTTTTGTATTCACTGAGCATGCACAATGCATTTGTAATTTATATAATTTATCACTCTCCCTTTATAACATGTGGCTCCTTGAAATAAACTTACAATAATAATATAGTAAATAGCAAGCCAGACACATTGTCCTCCAGAAGAAAAAAGAAGCTAGGAGTCCAAGGCCGTAGTAGGGGGGGGGGGGGGGGGGGGGGGGGGGGGGGGGGGGGGGGGGGGGGGGGGGGGGGCTTAAGCCCCCCCAAAATTTTAGTCCAGCATATTATTTATGAAAGGATACACGTTGATGTTAAAGTCAATTATTGAACACATTCCAGTACTGCAAGCGGCCCGTATAATTTAGAACGAGAAAGTGCGGTCAACCGTCGATCAATCAGCGATGCATCGTATTATCAAGATCATGAAATTAATTAGCCCCCCCAAATTTTTGTGATTGACTACGGCCATGAGGACAGACTTTGCGTGTATAGTTAACCACGATCTGAATAACGGACCGTTTTTGGCAAGGCAGGATCATTTTAGGCGGACATATATTGTCTGGGCGGACCAATTTTAGCGTCCAAAGGTGGTCACTTTAGGTTGGACCACTTTTGCCATGACAGAAGGTGTGTAATGGTCTGCTGATGCCTGCCAATATCAAAGAACAAACTGAAATCATCAGAACCAAGGACACCGGAGGTCTCAATTACAATTGGGACAAAATGTTGAGACCTGTCACGGCTGATTTTGACCAATATGCAGGCTGCCTACACAGCACGTTGGTTCTTATTTTGGTCCGGTAGTCTATACAGTTCGTAGATTTTGTTTGATTTGGCCATGATCCTGGATAGTTCAAGAATAAACATGCCAGGTTTTAAATGGTTAAAGTAATCAGTCTTATAAAGAATTAAAGGAGGAGTTGGCGTATAAAAGGAGAATGGATCCAAAAATTTCAACCGGCCGTGCGAATGTTTTAGATTAAAAATGGTGGCTTAGAGCTAGAGGCTTGGCAACAACAGTTACAGCGTACAAGTTCAAGCACGCATGCATGTTTTGAATGTCATTTCATGCAAAAATACCATTTTTGAAGTTCGTAACACTAAGTTAACAAACTGGATCACATGTTCGTATAATGGCGATCTCTTCACCAGAAGATACGTAATCTAGGTTTAGACTGCATCTGCAAGGGTCCTTTTCCTCTCAAGAGGAAAAGGAAACGTTTCTGAGTAGATTTGAGGAAGCGAAGCAACTACTTGCACCTGGTTGCAAGCGGAACGCTACTATCAGCGTGTTGAATACTTTGCTGGACCTGTCTGTTTCGAGAACAAATAAACGCGCGCGATAGAGTACTAAGAAGTACTTGATCTGCCCGTCTTAACAACGTAAAAACGATGTAGCCAGCAAGTCTGGGTGAGAATCCTAACAGCTTACAAAACTACGCCATTCTGAGGATGTTGAGCTCACGTGATTTCCGGTTGGATCCAAGCGCCTTTTATACGCGAATTTTCGCATCGATCGGCAGGCGTGTGCTGAGTAGTATTTACTCTCAATCTCCTCCTTTAAGTTAAGATTGATTAGCTAATCGGTACATCTGCGCATGAATATTATCACACCCGTACGCACGCACGAGCGGAACCCCCCCCCCCCCCCCCCCATACACACACGCAACGCTCCCGCGGACAACTCCCCCCCCCCAACTCACACACACACACACACACACACAGGACACACCAGCGGTGGATGCACTTTGTTTACGCAGCCGATACTGATACGAAGAAAGTGAATATGCATATATGCAATTGCATCTCTGGCCTGAAACCCATGAAGAACCACGATCAAGCTTACAAGCACATGTAATATAAAGTTTGCAATTCAGGCATAAAAAAGAAGTACGAGTTAAGTTTATTTTTAAAAAAATGATTACATAATAGAAAGGAATTCTATATAGACCCTAGCTTGCTATCGCAGGTCCGATCATGTAACATCTATACCATGAGGGTATACAATAAACTAACGGCTATTTCTTAGCAACGTCAAACTCAAAAATGTCAGTACCATTGGCTTTTCATATACATTAGTACATGTAAGTGGTGAATACGACCTTATACATATGCAAAAGGTTCATGTAGTTTTTTTGTACAAATGGCGGCTGTTATTTAGAGTCGTATAATGTGAGTATCACAGATCCCGGGGTATAATTATGCACCAGCACGACAGCCGAAAAGTAATGTTGCTATTTGGATATTTATTCACCGCGATATTATGTATCAGAAGGATTCAAGGTTACATTCTTACAACGGGCCAATATACCATTAAATAGCTATTCTAAATGTAAGTCCCTACAGTGACTGAACGTAAAATTGTATTTTATCTGTGCACCCGGACATACAATCGAATAAGTACTGTGTACAGACAGATTCTCAATTAACAGTTTAACCTTTATACCCACAAATAGCCGGATTTAAGTACAATCCGCAATCAAATGCAATATGATATGGTGGAAGTGTATACTTTGGAGTGATGTTGAAAATTTTAGCATTTACATATTTAGGTTCAGATCGTCAGAGAGAGAAAATCTCAACAAGAGATACAATGCAAACCGCTTTAGGTACTAGCGACCCTATAGTATTCATACAGCTTTTCATCGATAGTCAACTGCCCGGGCCAGGCGCTTGATAGGAAAGAGCTCGAGGGCTCCACGCACTGGTCATTGGTTCTTTCGCGAAGCCACAGTTTCACGACATAGAAGGTATATGTTTTAATAATTGGCTGTATTATACATAATTAGGTTTTGATTACATGCTTGGTCTTTGATAATTGCGTTCCAATTAAATGTCCTAATTCGACCCTTGTAGCCGGAAAAACTATTTAAACTCCTGCATTCGTGACAAATAGTCAAACATAGGACAGCAAAGATGTCTCAGCCCCACCATCACGTCTTCAACGCTCTCCATAGGGAGATCTATCGCTTCGTTCCCTTTGAAGTGCTACGACCCATTTTGTTACAGTAAGGAGTCGTCCCTCCGTTTATAGATAAGAGCTGTGACACAAAGAACGGGATCAAAATTGTCGTTGGCTACCACCAGAATGAAGGCTTTGATATGTTTTTGAAATTTTTAGAGTGCATTTGCATTGCACTGGATACTAGTGCAAGGGTCGAGAAGCAGATTCTAAACTCTATACTTAATTACTTTAATGCAAGATTTTGACGTCAGAAACTCCACAGAGCACACTGTTCAAGTGGAAAAGATTATCAAGCGGTTTCAAAAGCAGGTGACCTAGCTTGTTCATATATATCTGATGAGTGTATTTGTTCTCTCCAAATGATGCCAATGAAAGTGTCGAGAACAGGGATGGGTGTGTATACCATGCAATGGCAGTGGAAAAAATATGGTAACTGGGGGAAGGAGGCTCAACACATGTTCTCACAACTGGTTACCTATTTAGCTATACACCTTTCCTCCCCCAATTCCAGAGTTCTGGGTGACATATATGGCCGCCTAAGCATCTGCTTGGCGAGAGCTGTGGCAAGAGCCATCCTGGGAAGAGTCCTTAGCCCAATCCATCTCTAGCGTATTGATTTCCTCTCAGCTATAGTGTGTACAGTTTGGTTGCAGTTTTTCATGTGTATTCAATGAACATTGTACCTTAATAATCAACAAGATATAAAAATTTAATTAAAATAAAATTGGTGATGTAGGATTTGTAGACAGCAATTAAGTAAAAAGTAAGGAAACAAGGAATTACGGATATTAGGCATTCATTCATTTAATTATAAATATTACAGACCTACATTTAGCACAGAATTTCAAGGAGGTAGATTTGCTAAATAATGTAGGTCTGTAATATTTATAATTAAATGAATGAATGCCTAATATCCGTAATTCCTTGTTTCCTTACTTTTTACTTAATTGCTGTCTACAAATCCTACATCACCAATTTTATTTTAATTAAATTTTTATATCTTGTTTCACACATTTTTATGCTAGGCGCTGTACATGTAAGCCGGGATCCGCCTGTGGTAATAAGCTAAAATTATTAACATGTATTATATCAGAGATACATGTATTTAATAATCGTGCCGTGTAATGCAAGATTACTTCGCATGGCGAGGAAGCATTCATCCCTGTGCAATCACATGCATGCTCTTAACTAAACTGTCTTAACTTGGTCGGAAGATCGATACGGCGCAAACGGTAGCCCTGCTATATAGCATTCAAAGTACATTAGTTGTAATTATAAATTTATAATAAATATACGTATTTTTCAACACAAGGTGAAGTCCACCCCTCCCCCTTCCTCGCCGCCTTCTATACGGCCGAGCTCCGGGAGGCCCCCAGTACGGATGGGGCCATATTCCCCATGGGGCTGGGGCCAGCGGTGGCGCAGGTGGGAGCAGCGGAGCAGGGGCCACCAGTGGGGCAGGTGGGAGCAGCGGAGCTGGGGGCAGTGGCGGAGCTGGGGCCAGCGGCGGATCTGGGGCAAGCAGAGCAGGGGCCAGCAGTGGTACAGGTGGGAGCAGCGGAGCTGGGGCCAGAGCTGGGGCAAGCAGGAATGGAGCAGGGACCAGGACCGGTATCGGAGAGTAGGGAGGGCCCTCCTCACCCGAGTCAACAGCAAACAGATTCTCAGTTTATTCTGCTGTGACCTACAAGGGTAATAATATATATTATATAGATATAATGCCATGCATGCAAATCCTATGTACACATGCATACCTCTTCCATATCTTAAAGTAAAGAGTGAGTGAGAAAAGTTGCTTTATGTAAACCAAAACTGATCTAATACGAGGGAAGGATTAAATTATTGGAACGGCCTCCCATAATAAATGTGTTGAACAAACCATATGCGGTGGTGGGAGGTGGGGCTGAATTAAGATGGCCTGCATTTCAAATGGCTAGTATTTGCTGATATATGTGAAACTGCACACAATCATGTGTAGAGAGAGGCCTAGGGTTGCTGCCACTTTAACTTTTGCATGGGTAAAAATATATAAATTACAATGATGTACTTGAGAACACAGGAATGTTCAGGTTTGCTGCCATAGAGATTTTAAGTCCACATGCTGGGACACCATACATGGAATCATGCAGGAAGTTAGTTAGTCCTGCAAAGCATAAATCACTTATCCAAATTGAAACTGTTAGTAAAGAGCTGCATGTAATAGGTAACTGGTTCCAGCTGAAAACAGGAGAGCATCATGGAGGACGATTGGTGGTCCATGTGCATGTTTTAGCAGCCATAGAAGCTAGGTTTAAGACCACACACTGTGCCACCATATATGGAGGAAGAGGCAGTGTCGTGTTTTCTCGGAAATCAGGATTTCAAATGAATATGATTACAGAGAATCAAAGGGCACAGTACAGGCACAACTATAAATCAGCTAACAACTACAGCTAGTGTACGCTAAAACCAGAGAAAAAGAAGTGACTCAGAACACGTGGTGTAAGTGTTAAATACTCCAAATTGCGCATGTGCAAGAAGACATAATGGCTTCAGGTTACATGGTCAGAACAGGCAGGCTTGTGGTTATATGAATGCAAAGTTGCAAGATAAATGTTGACACAGAGAAACATGTTAGACTCCTTGACATATGAACACATACATGGGAGGGAGGCAAGCCTATTTTTAAGAGCAGTTTTGTATAGAGAACGTACAGCAACTGATATAAGGATTGGATTGTGAGTTAAGTACAACATATAATTGTGTGAACTCATATTCCAGGGTTAGGGCCTATAGAGACAGATCCATTAATTTACATGCAGTCAAGGTCACAGCTGCAACCCCATTTGCCATTTGATAATCCTGCAAAGCATAAATCTCTTAGTCAGAGTGACAGCTAGTAAAAGAGTTCCAGATGATGTACTGGAGAACCCAGGGAAGGATTGCTCCATGTTCAGGTTTGCAGCCACAGTATATGTGTCAAAGTTTAAGACCACATGCTGGGACACCACACATGGAATCATGCAGGAAGTTAGTTAGTCCTGCAAAGCAAGGCAGATAGATAGCTCTTAAGAGAGGTGCATGTAATAGGTTCCAGCTGAAAATTAGAGATCATCATGGTCCTGCATGTTTTAGCAGCCATAGAAGCTATGACACATACTGAGCTACCAAATATGGTATCCATACAGGAAGGAGGCAGGCATGTGGTTTTATAGACTGTACAGCTGTAAGATAAAATATTGTTTACACAGAGAACCTAGGGAACATGTTTTAGCAGCCATAGATGCTACATCCTGTATGGCAAGGTTTAAAAGACACATGCTGGGCCACCATATATGGTATCCATTGACAGGCATGTGGTTTTATCCTTGTAAAAATATAATAGTCAACATTCATAGACATGTAGTGTGAATGTGGTATAAACCCCCCCCCCCCCCTCAGAGAGTATCAAAGCTGGCAAGCATATACTCCAATGCAAATTGATCTGGCGTTATTCGTTTTCCTATCTCACAGACGAACACACGCACACGATACAACACATCGGTCCCATGCGTGTAGGACATATTGCATCCAAACATTGCAAACACTCCTACCTCTAGTATTTCTTTTCCTGCAGCTGTTTATCCTACTAGAGATATCTCTCTTGGCCTTTGGATTTGCCTGATATTGATCTTGTTTGGAGGCAAAAATCAGTTCTCGATTTTGATCATAGTAGGCCTTCACGCTTTCCTTCTTTCTTTCCGGATCAAGCCAGTATTGGGCCTTAGCGCTCTCCTTCTTACTTTCCGGATCAAGGCAGTATTGGGCCTTCGCGCTATCCTTCTTACTTTCCGGATCAAGCCAGTATTGGGCCTTAGCGCTCTCCTTCTTACTTTCCGGATCAAACCAGTATTGGGCCTTCATGCTATTCTTCTTACTCTCAGGATCGGCTTTGTAGCGCTTCCTGTCGCAAGTCTTCTTTTTTTTCATGCGCTTCTTGAAAACTGTCTCGCTCCTCAATATCTTGCGACTCGCCAACACAACATTCATCATTGAATTAACTTTGCGATCTTCTTTGCACGATTCTTTTCTCTTCGCGATCGACGTGACGGCATTTTGAAGAAAACAAACCAGACACGTCAAGCTTTTGGTATACAACCGTGACAACAATTGAATAGATAACTGTAGCGCATGCACTATATGAAATATAGAACGTGTTCAACCACACGTTCCCGCCCACTTTTATGTCTTCCAAAGGCCGATAAAATCTGTTGTGGGCTATACTAACAAAACTAAGTTTGCTAGAGATTGAAATTTGTGTCAAGCATAACTCTCGTTACTAACATAATAAAACAAATCCAACTCGACAATAAGTTTCTAACTTGTTGGTTCTAGTGCTTCCGCATAACGGCTAACATTATACTTCAATCGTGACAAAGATGCAATGCAATAAACCTCTTATCCGAGCAAATCTTATCTTATCAGATCCGGAAGAAGAAGATGGAGAAACTTTTTTTCAGGTTCGAGTGTGGGAACGAGAGAGCGTTATCTCTGTTGTCTGAGCTTTCTAAGCGTCGGCAGTTTTATTACATTGTAGGCAATTGTTGGCTGTATCCAAATACGCTCGCTAAAGGCCAACTGATTCTACGGTGCAACGGCAATAGTGGAATCTGGTGTTTTGCTAATCGTATTCATCACACTTCAAATCCTACATAGGACCTACTAACGTAGGTCCTGATAATAATCTTTCTCTGTCTTTTTTGTCTATTTGGATACTTAATGCCAAAAAACCACACGACCGAATCACACGTGTCTGGCAATTGATGAATTATTCATCGACCAGCTTAACCAGGTGTTTATAAATAGGTTTGCCACCCATTGAGTGATTCTTCTTTTAAATGCCGGTTAACCGGCTTTATACCCGCTACAAATCGGGTCGAACGGTTTTAAAGCGGGTCAGAAGTTTAAAATCGGGAAGTAACATAAGGTGAAAGAAAAAAAAACATGTGATGCATTTTAGTTTCAGTATTCAGTAACGAGTGTATGATATAATCCTGTCTGGCTTAATTTGGTTTGCAAAAATATATATTTTTTAATAGTCCTAGGAACGTGAGTCCGGATAAAACGTTTTGGGTTACAAGTGAATACACGGTCCGGGGAACAGTATTCCCTAGGTAGTTCCATCCGTGGGGACCGCGTATTCCATAAGGGATTAAGGTCCTCCGGACCGACAATTGCCTCGGACCACAATCCTAGTGATATCACATCGTGCTTACGTATATGGTATTCCATACACAAGTACGGAACGGTCGATCGATCCTGCGAGAATAATATCAAACTATATATGTCTCTGTATTTGAATTCAATTGTAAGTCGAAGCATTTCGCCCTGCGCTGAAAGTTCGTCGTTTTCTTGCGCCGATTGTCACAACATGAATGAAGCCACAGGCTTAGCGGTAAGAGAACATGCATGCCTGTTCACATGGCATCAGTTTATAGAAGCGATATTGAATTTATATATTAAAGGGATATATGAATGGACATGTATGGGATTTAGCAGACTTGAAATCACGAAAAACTTCACAAGTGTCATGCACAAATCCAATGTATTGCCACAGGGGCTTGTTACGTGTGTATTCGCTTGCCTATGTGAGTGATTTGTCCTCGTAAATTGTTCCGTGAGTCATACGTAATAATAATTTTCAAGTTGGTCGTAACCGTACAGGAGGGCGACGATCAATTTACCCGTATCGAGCGTTGGCCCACATGCATATCATATAAAAGAGTTTTTCATTAGAGGATCTACGTTAGATCTCGACAAGTTTGTTCGTTGCATCCCAGTAATAATACCATTCACAGCAGTTTACGCCCACTTTTTCTCTGTAGCACAGATCAGTTCCTATACATGTATTTGGTATAGTTACGCTAACATATAAAAACAAAACACCGTAATCATAAGTGGAATAGCGCAACCAGCATCTAGCTATTACGCCAGATTTTACTATAATTCTATAATTAATATATTGCTAGCAATATTCATTGACTTCATCACATACGTATCAACTGAGAGAATGTATAGGGTGATTGGACCGAAAGTCGCGCAAAATCTTTGAATTGGTAGAACTGGTATAACTCCAGAGCTGAGCATGGAAAAATTATGCTATTGAACCAAAGAACATGCCAGTGATTAATATAAAGTTATTAATTAAATGTAGTCATTTTAAAAGTTACTGCTCAGTTCATTTAAATATTCTGGAGTTATACCATTTTGCTCGACTTTCCAATGACCCTGTATGTATCCTCGCGGACATTGCATTGACGTAATAGTTGGTTTGACATAATGTGGTGCTCAAATTCTTCACATGTATGAATGAATTAAGCGCTTGGTAACCGCGGTGTCACACTTACATTCTAATCTTGCAGAACGAACACCAAACATATCCGTTTCCACCGTCAGTACTGCCTGATGAACCACCACCGGCATATTCCCCTCCTCTTATCATGGAATACCAGCAACATGGATATGCCCTCAACGGTGGTAATGTGTTCGCTTCTCCACCACCGTACACACGAAATCAACAGGTTTTTCATCAAACGGTACGTATACGGAAACAGCAGTGTTTTCATCGCGTACTGAATGCAATTCATCGGAATGAATAACGAATGCAACCGCCATTTTATATAGGGATGCATACGTGTACGATATATAGAGTTCTTATTACGCAGGGTAAAAACGCCTTGATGTTGATTTTACAGACGATTGAACACACTTGCCTAATAATTCTGCTCAATCATGCTGTCATTGCACTAGTGATTCTTAGGTCAACTGTGAAATGCAGCCCCCCCCCCCCCCCCCCCCACCCCCCTTCCCCCGCCCGTATAAGTACAGTGGTGTTCACCGAAAGACGAGGAAAATGCACTAATGCACATTTTTGAAAATACCTCATAATAATGGTATCACGCCAATTACATTTTTAGATTCAGCATCTATTTCCGTACAGAATACATTCTTTACTTTAATTATGACTTGTAAACAAAACAACACACCATAGAAAACAACTGCTTGTCAGGTGGGATGTTCAAGGCTATAACTCGATCCTCTAATCTTTGCAGTTATGGTGTCAAAATTTTTTTTTGTATGTACCCAATACAGGTAAGTATCTAATGATCAAAAGCCAAAAAGCATTAAAAACGCACCACAATTCTTGTGAATCTTAGTATAAAGCATCGGACTTACTGACGTCACATAACGTCTATTGAGATACGATGGAAATCAACAGCAACAGCTCAGGCGATTTCAGTGAAGACGATGCCATGGGTTCTTTTCAGAACCAATGCAGCATAGCATCAGAAGGTCCATGCTCAAGTAGATTGGGTGTTTCTGAAAAGAGGAAGCGAGACATTACAGCGCTATTAGCGGAGACCGGAAGCAGCGTGTTGCCATCAAAAAGAGGATGCAAAGAGAAAGCTCTGCATACCATCGTAATAAACTGCATCTGCTGCTGAGGAAAGATCACTTTACGATGCGGTCAAATATGACACTGACACCATTGAAAAAGCTGTCCGGCAACACAGCACTGTCGTACGTACAAAAGAATGGGATACAAATGACATTTTCTATCGTCATTATGAGTACTGTAGCAACAACGTAAAGTATTGCATCATGGTCATGCGGATTGTGACGTATATAATTATTCTGTGGATTTTGTCACAGATTACCAAAATGGCTGTGTTTTTAGCTTTTGATCAATTATAGATCGGTGTTTCCATTAACGCAATAACATATATAAAAATAGACGTATACATTGGGGACTGCTTCATACAATGGAATACATTTCATTCCGTAATTAAGTCGAACTAAATTGTCCGAAATTGCACAAAGTCCCCGCCTCCCTCTGAAAAGTCATACTTTATTACTTATCTCCACAGCCGCGCGTGGGCCTTAAGAGCTCAGTACAACAATATAGGTACTTACCTGTATTGGGTGCACACAAAAAAATTGGCACCATAACTGCAAAGATTAGAGGAATTATAGCCTTGAATATCCACCTGACCAGCAGTTGTTTGCTATGGTGTGTTGTTTTGCTTACAAGTCATAATTAAATTAAAGTGAATGTATTCTGTTCGTAAATAGATGCTGAATCTAAAAATGTGATTTGGCATGATACCATTGTATACCATTCATGAGGTATTATCAAAAATGTGCATTGTTGCATTTTCCCCCTCTTTCGGTGAACACCACTCAGCGTGATCATTCCATACTATGTACACCAAAATGGCGGACACATTCGTTTCATTCCGATTAAGTCACGTGATGCTAGCTATTCCGACATACTTTGTAATTCAGGCAGCAGCAGATGTCGCGGCGATAGATATAGTTGAGGACCAGCCTACTATTGCAATGACAACATCGATCCGCGGTGGCGCTGTGGGTGATCGAGTACTGACCTTCTCCGTACTGATGGCAGCCCTATGCTGTATCGTTGGAGGGTGGTGGAACGTGCCATTCAACATGTGCGCAGTAGCCACTGCCTGTGCTGTAAGTACACCTCTGAAGGCGTAACCTTATTTTAATTCAAATTTTCGCGGTCCACATAACTCAGTCATGATGGTTACATGACACATGCATGCATGGATATGGATTTAAACATCAGTTTAAAATGAATTCGAACCGATTTAATATCCGTTGATAAGTTCTATTTTTACAAAACGTTATGTTAACATCTATGTTAATGGCTTCGATGTTTAAAAATTCACAAATGCTAAATGGGTAAAATCTATAAGCTTTGTAGGCCGCAATGAAACTTGTGCTGCTTAATAACTAGTTAAAAGTAGGATGAGTATGTAACCGCAATCCTTTTGTAACCAATCCATAATATTTTTATAAATCATTATTATTATGTATAATTTATACCTCTAAATGCTAGTTTTCTGCTTGAGTATTGTCTTTCAGGTTTTCTAAAATGCAGTCTTAACGTCATTACACTAGCGTCATCTTTATTCACTCCTTACCTTGTGTAAGCTAAACAACTTACTAAACCTTAGCGCTGATCAATGCAGTTCATGATTGGCGCACACACTGCCGTTGTAGAAAAAGAGAATAATTAGAGCAATTGGCTTTTTATCTCAATGTTCAATTTTTTTCTAACAAATCGGGGTGCACTGAAGACAAGACTATCAGGGTCGTCTCGAAACATATGTGCGAAATGAACATTATTTGAATGCTATAATAGATGCTAGCCCCATAGGTTTATTTTGTCAGTTAGCATTATACTTATTGTTCGACACCGAGGATCGATATGATTGTTGGGCATAGATCCGCCCACGTGCATGTGTTGCATACTTTTTACTCTGAAGATAATTACGCGCTTTGCATGAACTGTAAAACCATACTAAAAGTGGTGAGTGTTATATCAAGTGTATCGTCACTAACTTGTGCATGCTCAACCATTATGAAAGCCATCATCTGACATACTTGGCCCATTAGGCTTCCCCCCATTCTTTATCAGCCGCTGCAACAAAACAAATAATAGCATACTTCAAAACGTTCGAATTCTTAGTGAAAAATGAGTTGGAAAAAAGGGGGTGAATATGCATGAATTCCAGTAATTGAATAGGTTATAATTATGCACAAAATTCAACATTATGGAATATACAAACATGTACAGAGATGTCTATAAAGATTTTGAAAACATAGATAAAATGGTTGAATACGCTAAATGCGTAGTGTGGTGAGTTCTGATCTGTGGCGCAATACCCTATTGAACAAGTAGAGCCACCATATCAAAACATCCTTAAGGCACTTTGAAATTTCAAGCAGGACGTCGAGCAGATCTCGTTAGAAATACCGGTCAGTTTCTTATTTGTCGCTCACTATAACAGTGCTTATCCCACTTTTTGCGTCAACACAGGCAGACCAGTGCACGTGCACTCTTCTGATGCTTAATATTATCACTGATCTCTTTCATACAGGCTAGGTCAGATGCTGCCACTGGAAAGACAAGTTCTGCCGAAAAGAAACTTTGTGTTGCATTGAGTTTCAATGTGTTCTCGGTGTTCATCTACTTAGCAGGGTGTGGTGTTATAACGATCGTCGCAGTACTATATAAGGACACAATCTTATTTTCCTAGCTCTTTATGCATACATTATTGTGGGCAAAAACGATTGTTAAACATTTTCATTTTTCCTGTTCAAATCTCAACTTCACTGACTATACATACAAGCATAAATTGTAACATACAATTATAAATTGTATGTACAGGTGGATCTCGAAAGACCTTTGTTTGTGCTATGTTTTCGAATGAGCATTTAACGCTGCCATGGTGCACGCGATATACGTCAATCATCTGCTCAATTACTTCGCATATACACGTTTAAAACTTACTGTACACTATCACCCTAAGTAATGAAGTGGTAAGCCTTTAACGAATTAAAATTCAAAGATCATTGGAGATAGTATCGTCCGGCCTAGATGCCTGGATAGCAGGCCTTGGTGCCTTTCATATCATGCTCGTATTATATTCCGCCTCACAGTACATTTGTGTTGTGCCTGCTCGGTTCAGCAAGGTAACTCGTACATGCATCTGTTTCCACTGCAGCTAGTACCTGTAAATATAATCCAACAGACCAAGTGTGCATATGGCACAAGTAATCATCACATAAGTGGGGCACTCTAGCGATACATGTCGTGTGCATGCCAATGCGAGCGTGCAGCTTAAATGTGCTGTAAATGTTCATGCATTAGTCTCGTACCCAGACCCATATTCCCAACAGCTGCGGGTGGATTACATCACCGCTACGTGGAAAGTGGGTCTGGCTCATAGGTCGAACTTTTTTGTTCTGTGGATCCTGAGTGTTACGCAATCTTTGTGTCGTCACAAAAATGGGGTGTCATTTTTTGTCGTCATATACTAATTATCGTGTCGTCATAGCTAATTACCTAGCTCAAAACACAGAAAGAACGTGCATTCCACCGCGCGCCTAGTAAGAATTAGGAAGCACCCAACAGGCACATGTCCTTTTATGACTGGGGCATGAGAAACAGTATACTTTCAACAATTTAGTTCCAGAAAGTACGCAGGAAGCAGCTGCTCCAAAAGATAGAAAGGAACGTTGAGGCTGAGGTTTGTCGGGATGATAGGGGCAGGCGGCCTGGCTTCCACTCGCCTCTCCCGTTCTCATCGAGTTTCTAGCGTGCGCAGTCGCGGGCGTGTCCTTGTCCTTGTAACGCTCCTGCCCACGATGAAGGCTTGTTTTCTCAGACCCGAGCGGGTACTAAAGCCTTAAAAACAGTCACCCTCGAGGAGAAGGCTCCAATTAGAGTACTACCCGAACTCATTATAGCTAGCTATGGAATGCAATTACACTCATAATTAAGTAGCTCCGTGACGTCACTACGGGCTGCAATTTGATTGGTTCTCCAAAATCTAGGATCCAAGAACAAAAAAGTTCGACCTATGAGCCAGACCCACTTTCCACGTAGCGGTGATGTAATCCACCCGCAGCTGTTGGGAATCTGGGTCTGGGTACGAGACTATTCATGCATGTGCATGAATGAATGAATACCCCTGACATCTATATGCTTGTTCAATCTTTCTAAGCGCAACTTTAAATTGTATCGATGAAATAAGCCTTATGCTATAATAATTGCACAAATGGCAGCGATAGGGACACCTAGCGCATGTTTTTTCAAGTTTTCATATTCAAAGAGACACCTATGTCCTCTACAACTTCTTTCTTACGCACTGGAATTTAGCCTGTCCATCATGGAGTTACAGGGGTCTCTTTTTTTAAAATAACGCGTATATTTTTATTGCATGCGTGGACTTCGATGCTCCTTCTTGGAAATTTTTATAATATGCGCTACGTCCCTTTTCGCTGCCTCGACCGCAAATGTTATTATATGTACATAAGTAGAACACGAGTGTTCATATGCATGTTTTTAAATTTATTTTTATTTTTACAGTGTAAACTTGGATGTACCATGTATACTAATATACAATCAGTGATATAAAGTAGGTGGTAGTCATATGCATGTAGGTTAATTTTTATGTGTGCAAATATATATGCATGCACAATACGCAATACAACTTTCAGTATAAGAGGGCCAAAGTCATTTACAGCAGTAGACCACCTGCAACACACGCAGCCAACATGTAATGCATCCACGACAAGCGTTGGAAGGGTATGGCAGAGTTGGTCGGGGCTAAAAGAAATGTTGTATCGAGACAGGGTTAAGCATTAATATCTAGCCTATAGCCACACATGTGGTCAACTCACCTGTGATGGTTGTGCCAGATGTAGTGTAACTGGTGGTTGCAAGTTCTATGGTGGGAGATGGTGAACTGATATAGCAACTCAATAGAAGAGCAACTCACCATAATACACTGTGGCTTGAGTGATGGTTGTGGGGTTACTGATCAGACCAATAGCATTCACCAGCTGGACATGGATGGTGTAGGTGGAGTTACCATGGAGACCAACCAGAGTAGCCGATGTCAGTGTAGTGAAGTTCTGTGTACCAGTCCCTTCCCCGGGGTACCTGTCCACCTCATAACTTATGAGAACTGATGTCAGCGGAGAGTACCCGTCAAACCCATTCGTCCAACTGAGAGAGAGGGAGGAGGTGTCTGAACGAACAACAACCAGTTTGGACGGAGAATCAGGAGGTACTGGGGACGAAAAAGGGAAATGTTAATGGACACCGGGCTACGCCGATCTATGCGATTAGCACTCTACTGCACATGCCTGCAGGTGCCTAGCAAATTTGCTTATACTTCAAGATGCACATGGAAGGTTAATAGCTTCGTTCAAGCGGATCGATTACATCACCGCTACGTGTAATTTCACGTACATAGAGGTATGTAGTCTATCCGCTGCACTGACATGGATTTGGTGAGATTTCATATGAATGAACTATTTTCCTGCACATTTAACTATACACAGTGCAGTGATGATGGTTTTCAAGAATTTAACCGTATTTGAAATGTTGTTCTGACCACTTGAGAAATAAGGTGAGGGGAAAATATACGAGGGGGAGGGTGTGTGTGTATATGTGTGTGTATGTGTGTGTGTGTATGTGTGTGTGTGTGCGTATGTGTGAATACTTCTGCCATTATTAAAATGTCTCCATATCCCAGGGCAAAGGGCAAAATACTGACAGGAGCCAAGGATGAAATAGGACTTAATCTAATTCAATTCTCCACTTTAAAACGGATGACTAATTAATGTGGGGTTTAGTGCGTTAGTGCCCTTGTTGGAGGCCCTGATCTTACTTATGACTGTGCACCCGCATTCTACATGTTTGAGAGGGGCCTCTGATTTTTAAATTGTGAGCTTGATCCGCTGCATCGGCTGTCTGAAGCCCGCAATCATGCCGCCAATGACGTTTGTAACTGTTTGGGCTGGGTTTGCTGTTGAGACATATCATTTTTGGGGAGAGGAAGCCAGTGGGCGTATCGACATGCAGACTTGCTGCGCTCGCACCGCGTGTCCTAAGTTATGCTGCATGCGATGGTCAGCGTTGTACGCTGGAAGGCTAAGCATATTCCTAGACAGAGCCAACTCAAGGGCCATATTGGATCGGTCAGCAGCGTATTGTCTCAAGTAACCCTATATATAATAATATATAATATTATAAATAAATATATCTTTTTTTGGAAAAAAAACAAACTCTTTTGATGGTTTTTATTTTTAATTTACACCAATACATCGCTAATGTCGGTCGCTATTTCGGCGCCTTTGCTGCATTATAACACCACTGTTTTTAGGGACAATAGGAGGAGGGACACGGGGCCGCATTTGGAGCCCACGGGGGGGGGGGGGGGGGGGGAGGAGGAGATGGGGTGGGAGGTGGCCAACGCAACCTGCTATGTATCTCGTACGTATATGCTGAGAGAAACTCACCCTGAACGTTCAACTGAACGGTTCTTGATGACACGCCCCTTGAGTTTGAAGCCCTGCAGATGTAGGTACCATTGTCCGCTCCTCCGACTAGGGACGAGATGGTGAGGGATGTGGAGGTGTTGGTGGACTGGATGATGAAACGAGACTGGGAGATTATCGTGCTTCCATTGGGTGAGATCCATGTCACATTAGGGACTGGGAGGCCATCAAAGGTGCAATTCAATTGAATACTGAGGCTTTGCGGTACGTAGATGGGGGATGCCTGAGATATCACAGCAGTGGGAGCATCTAAAGGGGAACGAGGGCTAAGCAAGGAGGAACACACGCTGGCTACATTACTTACAATAAACGACTACGAGGGTGGAGCTTGATATATTGGCCACGTTGTTGGCATTTGGGATCAGCTTCGTGATGCACGTGTAGACACCGGCATCCAAGCGACTTGCACTGGATAGGGAATAGGTCACTTGCGTTGATATCCCGCTCCCTGTCGAGTTATACCACGATTGACCCATTAGTGCAACGACAGAGGAACTAACAGTGATCACGTTGCTACATATCAGGTTCAATGTATCCATTTCGTTCACATAGGTCACAACTTGAGGTTGTACTGGTACTGCTATGTCCACTGTGGAAGAGAAGGATTTTAGGTTCAGCAATGCGAGCATGCAGGGTGTCTGCATACCTGTGCTGACGATTGTAACAGCCCCTCCTGTAGAATAACAGCCGACCTGTGGGCCACCAATGAACATGGTAGCTGGCGATGTCACATAGAGTATGTAAGGTGCTGAGGGTATGGGAGATGGGTTACTAAATCCACTAATGGCCCATTGAGAGTTGGCTGTATCAGAGCATATAAGACACACAGGAGCAGTCTGGGTGATGATAACTGGGAGAGCTGTACCAATTGTGTAGTTGTACAGACATGGTTGGCTGTTAGCTGAATGGGGAGAACAAAATTAGTCTTCGGTACGTACATGGCTTTAGTCTCCTACACACTCCTAGGTTGATCATATAGCTTACAGTATGACATGAAATATGTGTATAGTGGGGCGTCCCCCGACCTTAGCGTGTACGCAGCGACATGTAGATGCTATGTATGGGCAGGCGACGCCCCACTTTAGTGAATATGTTATAATACATGTATGCTTAGATGGGGTCGTGGCAGCGAAAAGGGACCTAACGCATGTCATATAAATTTTCTAGCAAGGAACTTCAAAGTTGACTCATGAAATTAAAATGCATTTACGCGTTAGTACAAATTCAGGCCACTGTAAGTCCTTGATGGACTAATTTCTAGTCATAAGAAAGACGTTGTAGAGGACATAGTAAGTGAAAATATGCGCTAGGTCTCTTTTCGCTGCCATGATCCCATATATCAAGCACCAATCAACTCTTTTCCAAGGTCACATTTGGAGACATATATAGTAGCAGTTCAGCTCTTGCACAAACATCTGGCGTTGCTAGTACGCGTGACGGATTATAGCTCTATATCTTAATGATTTGACAATTAAGGATACATGCATAGCTGCCGGATAATTATTGATTTGTCCTCCTCTGACCGTTCTAACTGAACCTGACCCCCGGCCCCGTATGACGGCTTTAATGCTCTCAATGAAACCCTCCCACTAGCTAGGACATGCATGCATGAAGAATGTGGATAATGCTAACTGAGCATCTCGGCACATGAATCACAGTCGAAACTTTCACTAAAGCTACGCCGCATGAGCGCCTAGCCTGTGCAGACGGCATTGATGCGGGGCTTACGGAAGGGTCCTAGCGCATTATTGGTATATACCAAATAATAGCACAACTTTTCAATACATTACGCCTTCACCATTATCGCAGAATATATTATTATGATATAGCGCAAAAAGACACTCCGCTGTAACTTTTCATGCATTAGGCGGTAAAGCACATTACCCTCACTATGCCATTGTCACCCACCTCGGCCAACAAGTCCACACACGAATAACGTAACAACAGAGTTGATCACAAAACGAGCCATATCGGAGGCTTGACCTTCAACTGAGCTAGCGGTGGATCTATAGAAGGAAGAGGGCGTGTTTGCTACAAAGATATGAATGCGCAATGTTAGTCACTCGCGGTGAATACAATAATAAGAACCCAACCTGTGATTAACAATTGGGATTATTATGACAGCTCAGCTGCTTTCCCCAGGGCATTTGAGATCTAAGTCGGTGGTTCAGCAAGGTGATAGATCCCCCAAGCTGGATCTCTTCAAAGTTCTTTTGGACATGTCCTCTTATGCTGACAAGGCTAGCCTGCATGCTGTCTGTTTCCTCTCCTCATGCAGCATGATGGCTACTATCACTCCTTCAGAGCTAGGGTCTCGGTCTCCATCCTGACCCTTCCCAATTCCAGGTTGGTGGCTTGGCCAGGACGTTCCTATGGTTCTTGCTGCCTACTGTGCCCCTGAATTGCTCTAGATCCACTGGGCCATCACACTGTTACTTGCAAAAGGGGTGGCGATGCTGTTCCTTATTTCATCATGTTCTTGTGGAGTCCAGTCTGCAAGCTCATTTGGGTGTCCAGGTGGAAATGAGTTAGCAACGTTACTCCCAATCACACCACACTCCTCCTGCTGACCTTTTAGTTCCAAACTGGGTCCTGGGGCAGAGCAGCTTTCGACCTGTCTATCACATCCCCACTTAATCCCACAACTATTTTGGAAGCGAGTGTGACAACATGAGCAGCTGCTTGGACCACTGAGCAAATAAAGCACTGTTCAAATGATGCCAAATGTGACACACTGTCTTGGGTCAGTGTACCATTGGTGGTGGAATCATATGGAGTTTGGTGAAAGGAGGCTTTGGAGTCTATCTCCTAGCTAGTTTCACGTTTAGCCACTTGATCCTCAAAGGTAAAGTCAGTGGATTCCAGACAGCCTTAAAATGGTGGCTAGGTGTTGACATGTTTGGTGGTAGTAGGTGCCCATCTTGTTCAACCCAGTCGTTAGATCCTTTAGGTCACCATGCCCTAACATGAAAATACAATGGGGAAGTAGTGTCACAACACAACCAACTCAGGAATACCTGTTTTGAATCCTGCAGACAGGCTGGTGTTGGTGGACAAATGGAGGTAGGAAGTGGCTTGGAACATGATGAACGACGCATCTGGCCAGCTGATGTTCTAGTGCCAAATTGATATCTGAGGAAACCTGTGGCTTTTGATCTCATAGTTGCATCACCGCTTAATCAAAGCATCCTCACTGAAGCATGTTAGTCTGCGGGATCATCTGCCCAAGTTTCAGAACAAAGGAAACATGCCTCTAATGATGTTAACTGCGCAGAGCTAGGTTGGTCTTGCATACCATATCCTGTTCAAACTAATTGCTGCTGGCATGGGGAGATAATCTTTCACGTCTTCCCTCTCGCAAGGCTGCTAGACTAAGTTGCTCTAAATCTCGTGCCACCTCAATAGGCTCAAGCTGGTTCTTGTCAGAGCAAATGCAGAATGCTGCTATCCCATCAGCTCTGACATCACGGCTTAACTACTATAGGTTGACATTCAGCTGTCTAGTCATAGTCGTGTCAGTATTTTGTGCGTGATTTATTATTATTATTATTTATTATTTTTACAATGCTACCAGGGGAGCACACAACCAACCAAGTTCTTTGCATTTTGCATCATATTTTAATAATAATTATTATACACCTTATTTCAAATGACCATGCACAAAACCCTCAAGCAGGTCCATTGTTTTGGCGTTGCGTGACCTTGCGAGGAAAGCACGGGTATTGGCTCGAACCAAAAAGAGACTCAAATCTGCCATAGATGGAATTTATAGCATAGCAGCCTTTGAGGAATTTCCTTGTGCCGCAAGTCGTACTGCTAGTTGTGCAAAAAACTGGCCTGCTGTTCTTCCCCATGCACCAAATGTCTCCACCACTAGTGGAACACACTTCCAACCCAGTTCGGAGCAGATGGGATCATTACGTGTGTGTTTCTCTTAACTGTGACTGTCTAGCTGCTGCACCTGCAACCACACCCGCTTCAGACAAAATGCTTGATTTTAAGCGGAGAAGTGACGGATACAGCAATGGCTGCAGGCTTATCACTAGTGGACCAGCTTGGAATCAGTACATCGACATGCAGGCCTTGTTAGCGACCCAAACCCGCATCAGCTTCCAGTTTTGGGTTTAGCAGAGCTCTTTGGCAAAATTCAAAAATAAAATTACGTAGAATATTATGGCGAGCCACTACATCTCCCCCAAATTTGCGTGATAATAATCTGAACCTGCGGCAGCAGGTTCAATATAGGATTGATTGAGGGTTGATGAATGTCATTAATAAAACTTAACTAGCGTCTGGAGGGACAACGGAGAAACGGATCGCTTATCTCTTTATCGCGGCGGTATGAGTCGTGTATTTATTTTTGCATCTGTATTTATTGAGTCATTATTCTTTGTTGTATCAAAATAAAATCTGAACCTGCGGCAGCACGTTCAATATAGGATTGATTGAGGGTTGATGAAGTCATTAATAAAACTTCTCTAGCGTCTGGAGGGACAACGGAGAAACGGATCGCTTACTCTTTATCGCGATGGAATGAGAGCACAACGATCTACAGTTCTACGTTGGTACCGTGTCATAAAACGGTGTGGTTATAGAGAAACAAACAATTTCCTGTTTCTCGTGCCCAGTCCTAAAATAATTCTCCATCGTCGTCTTCTTCTTAGGAAGGTATAACTCGAGCTAGGAACGGTTTAGAAGGACGGGAATAGTACCAATCGCTTCGAAATTTACCGGTACGTTATCCTTATATGTCATATAGACACACATATATCAAGTTCTATTTAATAATGATGTATAATAGATTTTTATTAATAATTTTTGGCAAAGTATAAATGGGGCAGTGCAAGAGAAAACTGGGCTTATGTGATTTTTAACATTTCTTCAATTCATTTTGCAGTATCGTTGCGACCTTTAAAGCTCTGTCCTTCAAACTTACTACATCTATTACCGGACCATTTTACTACTGCATTTTGTTGTCAAATGTTTTTATTTACTCCCTGGGGGGTCCTCATGATTAAACAACCAGAACAGTTAGATTTCAATGGATCTCGATGAAAGAATGCCTTTTCGCGTTCAAATTTGCAGCACATTTACATCACTGCACCCGCTATTTTTTCCGCCTTTTCGTTTGAGATGTGATGAGCGGTTACAAAACTGCGGCGTTTGAAAGTTTTCGTTCATTTATCTTCCGATTGCTCCGCCATTGTGCCGTCATTGCTATTTTAACCCCGTGACTGCGAGACACTGCCCATCAAGTGCCCCACCCTCCCTCGAATCGATAGCCCAGGCCATCCGAAGGTGGACCTGGCATTTTGCAAGTTGCTTGTCACGTGAGTATCACTTGGTTCACTCCGCGTCTCCCACAGGAAAAAGTTTCAAAATCCCAGTTCTGGGTTTGTCGAACAAAAACATGCTGGGTTTGTCGAACAAAAACCATGTTGAAGGAATGAATAAAAATGAGCTCAACACGGTTTTTGTTCGACGAACCCAGCATGGTTTTTAAGCTATACCCACCCTGGACGCCAAATCCCAGGATGGTTTTAGCGATATTCCCATGCTAGACGCTCAATTCCAGGATGACTTTTTGTTTAAAAAAACCCAAGGCTGCATGGGATTTTGAAACTTTTCCCTGTGTCCCATCAGTTGCGTAAACGAGTTGCGAGTTTACGGTGGCGCGTGGCGACATGAAACCCTCGAATTGATCGAGCCTACGTGATCCAAAGGCTAAGATAACGTGCATAAGCTCAAACTCTTTTGCAATCACGTATTGTAGTTGAGCTTGTATGGTTGTTCATTTCTACGAGGGTGATTCGTTTTTTTTTTTTTTCTCGGACACAGGCCACACGTGCTGTCGCTCATGTATTTGTGACTGAGATATAACGCTGCACGTCATCCTACTTAAACTCGCGATCGATCGGTGCAGCATTTGTGTTTACTGCAACTGCAGGGGCGGATACAGAACTTTCCAAAAGGGGGGTTGAGACCCACGATATGAAAAGCAGGGTGTGGGGTGTGTGTGTGGGGGGGGGGGGGGGCTGCTTAAATGAAGAGGGGGAGGTACCTTATATGAAGGGGGGGTTTGCAACTCCCAACCCACCCCCCCCCCCCCCCCCTCCTCCTTCTGTATCCACCCCTGTGCAAGGTATACATGAAGACGATTTGGAATGGTATGTTACCCTAGTAGTTTAGACCCATGCCAGTTTAAAATCCGGGTGCCTGTGAGCAGCAAAGCGATGACCAATCAGTTTACACCACTGATGGCATAACATACACTATGCCAGTATTATATGGCCACGTTGACAATACTCAGACCCCCAAAATTTATGCCTTCAACACATTGGAAATCTTGTACACACAATTGTGTGTACATTGACTACGTAGACCCTCACTACAAGTCGCACACAAAATAACTGTGCGCACACACTCCCACACAAAAAATATCACAGTTCTTGGGGTAAGCAGTATGCAGTGTGTCCCTTCATATGGCTTGTTTGCATTCAGACTTCACACCACTCGGGTATACTTGCTCCTATTAGATGCACTGAACGTGTTGGGTCCTCCTGTTAAGTCAAAGAACTTGTGTATGCATGTGACATAGATGTATGGATGTGAGTGTACCTGTATGTGTGGTGCGCATATGTGTGCATGTGTGCTGTGTGTGTGCATGAGTGTATGCGTGTATATTTGTGTGTGCAAGTGTGTATGTGTGTGGAGGGGATATTTTCTGCTGGAGGGGGACAGAATCTGCTATCCTTGGGGGGACGTGATTTTTAAGCCGGTTATGTGCAGATTCTACTAGCAGATTTTGTCCAGGGGAACAATTTCAGTGCACAATGTTGTTGCATAGCTGATAGAATACAATGAGCCAATAGGTGTAGTGTTCTGACTGAAATTACATTATGTAGTAGTCCATACAATTGTGGTTTGATACAAAACACCATTCCAACAGCCACTGGTGCTGCCAAACTACTTGTACAGGCCAAGCTTAACTTGTACTCATGTGTTTGTCAGTGGTTGATATGGGGATGGGGTAGCATTCTCTGGTTGCCTTTGTACATAAATTCATAGTGCATTGTGTGTTTGAGGTCAGCAATCTGCCCACAGTCAGCCCCCCTTCCCTAAACTGCATCTGCACAGAACATAGATCTTGACCTGGATACTAAAATTCAAAATAATGTGGCCTGTACAAGTACATGTAGCACTGTTGTAAGAGCTCTAGGAAATCAAGTTTGGCTGCACCAGTGGCCAATGGATTGGTGCTTTGTATCAAACTTGGACTACTACATAATGCAATTTCAGTCACAGCACTACACACCATCCCCTGTTGGCTCATTGTATTTTTAATTACATGCACACATAAACGAAAGCAAACATACACACACATGCATGCATGCACATGTACACTCACATGCATACACAGGTTCTTTGAACGGATGGGAAAAAGGAGGACATTTTATGAAAGAGAGGGACATATTTATTTCGCTTTTGGATATTTTGTCTGGGGATGGGATCTGCTATGATATCAGTATGAGCATGGCATGTGACTTAGAATTGGATGTCTCCAAGCAACAGTAGAAGTTTTTGAGACTGGTTCCTTAACTCTTTACAGGGATAGAACAAGAGGCTAAGGCTTTGTGGTCTGTCTAGTGTCCTGCATGTGAATGTAAGCGATGTGCCTTTACCATGACTGCGTGCATACCTGTGTGATACTACTCGTTTAGGTGTGCTTAGCTTGTATAGATGTTGTGACCATCTATTTATGTAATGAGCCACAGTTGCAGACACAGGCAACACACATACAAGTGCATCTAATAGGAGCAAGCATACCCGAGTGGTATGAAGTCTGAATGCAAGCAAGCCATATTAAGGGACACACTGCATACTGCTTACCCCAAGAACTGTGATATTTTGTGTGGGAGTGTGTGCGCACAGTTATTTTGTGTGTGACTTGTAGTGAGGGACTACGCAGTCAATGTACACATCATACAGACAATTGTGTGTACAAGATATCCAATGTGTTGAAGGCATAAATTTTTGGGGTCTGAGTATTGTCAACAGCACCATAGTAATACTGGCATAGTGTATGTTATGCCATCAGTGGTGTAAACTGATTGGTCATCACTTTGCTGCTCACAGGCAACAGTCTCCATAATACCGGGTTTTAAACTGGCATGGTGTAAACTACTAAGGTAACGTACCATACCAAATCGTCTTAATGTATACATTGCAGTGAACACAAACGCTGCGCCGGTCGAGTTTAAGTAGGATGACGTGTAGCAATTATATCTCAGTCACAAATATACGATCTACAGCACGTGTGGCCTGTGTCCGAGAAAAAAAAAAAAAAAACGAATCACCCACGTAGAAATGAACAACCATACAAGCTCAACTACAATACGTGATTGCAAAAGGGTTTGAGCTTACGCACGTTATCTTAGTATATGGATCACGTAGGCTCGATCAATTCGACGTTTTCATGTCGCCACGCGCCACCGTAAACTCCCAACTTGTTTACGCAACTGATGGAGACTAGTGATGCTCACGTGACAAGCAACTTGCAAAATGCCAGGTCCACCTTCGGATGGCCTGGGCTATCGATTCGAGGGAGGGTGGGGCACTTGATGGGCAGTGTCTCGCAGTCACGGGGTTAAAATAGCAATGACGGCACAATGGCGGAGCAATCGGAAGACAAATGAACGAAAACTTTCAAACGCCGCAGTTTTGTAACCGCTCCTCACATCTCAAACGAAAAGGCGGAAAAAATAGCGGGTGCAGTGATGTAAATGTGCTGCAAATTTGAACGCGAAAAGGCATTCTTTCATCGAGATCCATTGAAATCTAACTGTTCTGGTTGTTTAATCATGAGGACCCCCCAGGGAGTAAAAAAAAACATCCGACAACAAAATGCAGTAGTAAAATGGTTCGGTAACATATGTAGTAAGTTTGAAGGACAGAGCTTTAAAGGTCGCAACGATACTGCAAAATGAATTGAAGAAATGTTAAAAATCACATAAGCCCAGTTTTCTCTTGCACTGCCCCAAATACTCAAACCTGCACTAAATTTATTTGGTGTTCCTATCGCTGTTTAGTTGTTACTTTGGCTAGTGAAGTTGTTTTTCTAAAAATGCCTTCGCGTAATCTGAACCTGCGGCAGCAGGTTCAATATAGGATTGATTGAGGGTTGATGAAGTCATTAATAAAACTTCACTAGCGTCTGGAGGGACAACGGAGAAACGGATCGCTTATCTCTTTATCGCGATGGAATGAGAGCACAACGATCTACAGTTTTACGTTTGTTCCGTGTCATAAAACGGTGTGGTTATAGAGAAACAAACAATTTCCTGTTTCTCGTGCCCAGTCCTAAAATGATTCTCCATCGTCGTCGTCGTCGTCGTCGTCGTCTTCTTCTTCTTCTTAGGAAGGTATAACTCGAGCTAGGAACGGTTTTGAAGGACGGGAATAGTACCAATCGCTTCGAAATTTACCGGCACGTTATCCTTACATGTCATATAGACATACATATATCAAGTTCTATTTATTAATAATTTTAGGCAGTTATAAATACTCTAACCTGCACTAAATTTATTTGGTGTTCCAGTTTAATATATTAGTTGTTACTTTGGCTAATAGTGAAGTTCTTTTTCTAAAAATGCAAAAGAAGAGATCTAAGCAACGAGCGGAATACCTCCAAAAGCAATACGAGAACAAAGCTAAAGCCCGGGCCGAGCGCTCTACAAGGCCAATCCCCCCCAAAAAGACGGCCTCTGTACGCGACAACTGCAAGGCCGATCCCGAAAAGAAGGCCTCTGTACGCGACAGCTACAAGGCCGATCCCGAAATGAAGAAGGCCTCTGTACGCGACAGCTACAAGGCCGATATTGAATCTAAGCGATCTGCTAAAAGGTGGCGATACGAAGAGGACCCCAAGGAGAACCGTGCTGCTCAAAGGCGGCGATATGAAGAACCTCGAGGAGAACCGTGCTGCTCAAAGGCGGCGATATGAAGAACCTCGAGGAGAACCGTGCTGCTAAAACTAAAGGCGGCGATATGAAGAGGACCTTGAGGAGAACCGTGCTGCTAAAAGGCGGCGGTATGAAGAGGACCTCGAGGGAAATCGCGCTGCTAAAAGGGAGAAATATCTACCATTAAGCATCTGAAAGGAGTCGGTATTGGAATGATCCCGCTGTCCGATTGGCTAAATGTGCTGCCGAGAGGACGCGGTACCGCATGGGTCACAGAACAACCACTACCACCCAAAAGTATGTTATGGCATGTTGTATTAACATTAAAAAGCTGTGCATGCAACATTTGTACAGCATAGTCGGGCAGCCCTACTACCGCGTTTCGTCGGGTTAATTTGTCACCCTACTACCTGTAGGTAGTAGGGCCCGCCCGACTATGTACACCACGGATCTGCACAAAACCATTCACTTCACATGCATGGTGACTCAACTGTGTGTACAGTAGTGTCTGTTGTTTTAATCTGATAAAGCTTCCTTATCTGAAGACTTCCTCGTCTAGCCATGTACCCTTGAATGTTGCAACTGTATGAATATAGTTACAGTTGCAAGGGCTGTGAACTAAATAGCTGCAACTATATCCTTTTCCATATAGCTACTCCTTGTATGAATCCAAATCTCATGCCACCAATGGAGTATAATGGTGGTCTTGAAAAAGCTACTCCTAGGGGTAGTGATCTGCCTGTGCAGCAGTAAGTAAGATAAGCCACCATCAGGTACTTCTAGCAGCACACTCACATTTATGTAGTGAAATAAAAACAGACCTTCTGCCCACACTCATAAAGCTGCAGACCCTGTCCACAGATATTACCTCACATGAGAACATATCCTTATCGATCGATCTACATGCTGCCATGTAGTTCACTTCCTTAGTTCCCACACTACCCATCTATACAACTTAACTGTATGTAGGCTACACCTCCATGTTTAGATGGGACCATTTTTACTGGATCAAATTTGACCAATAGAATTTTAGCACAACTGACACGTATACACCCCTTCCCTCCCTGTCATTAATATGATGGAATTGGACTCACAGTCTGCACACGTGTTAAGGCTTTGCAGGTATAAAAGCCACTCATCCGCTGAATAGTGCACTTAGCAAAAAGAGGTAAAATTTTAATAATACTCTATGTGGATGTGTAAAGGCTTTGCACTTTGCTTTAAAAAATAAAGAAGTAAAAATTTAATCATACTCTCTGTTACGTATATGTAGATGGCTGACGACCTTTGCGGGTTTTTCACCAACGAGGGGTCGGAGGAGGAACAGTACATTCATCCTCCAACTCCTCTCCCCTTCACCCCACCACCTCCAGAAGCCCCGCTTCTGCCACCACCACCAGCAGCACTGCCCACACCACCACCAGCAGCTACTTCCGCCAGCACCACCAGCGCTGCCCCCACCGGCGCTCCTGCCTGCACCATCAGCCCTGGCCCCTACTATTAAAGTTATTTGTTCTGGCATTAAGAGATAAAGGGGATCATCCATCCTCTTCCTACATTTGATTATTGACTATGATACTGCTATGACAGGGTGAAAAAAAACTTATGAAACAAGTAAATAAAAACATTCTCTAACGAGAGAGTTGTTGGTATATAGGATTGACCAATGGTGGTGTAAAAAGCATGGAAACAAGAGTGACAGAAATATTATTGGAAAATTGAAATAGGCCTATATTTAGCACACAATACAACACACATGCCTGAATAATGGGCTAAATATAGGCCTATTTCAATTTTCCAATAATATTTCTGTCACTCTTGTTTCCATGCTTTTTACACCACCATTGGTCCATATACCAACAACTCTCTCGTTAGAGAATGTTTTTATTTACTTGTCATAAGAAGAGATCTAAGCAAGACGAGAACAAAGCTAAAGCCCGAGCGCTCTACAAGGCCAATCCCGAAAAAAAGAAGGCCTCTGCACGCGACAGCTACAAGGCCAATCCCGAAAGAAGAAGGCCTCTGCACGCGACAGCTACATGGTCGATCCCGAATCTAAGCGATCTGCTAAAAGGCGGCGATATGAAGAGAACCTCGAGAAGAACCGTTCTGCTAAAAGGCGGCGATATGAAGAGGACCTCGAGGAGAACCGTGCTGCTAAAAGGCGGCGATATGAAGAGGACCTCGAGGAGAACCGTTCTGCTAAAAGGCGGCGATATGAAGAGGACCTCGAGGAGAACCGCGCTGCTAAAAGGCAGAAATACAATTCAGCTGCCATTAAAGCATCTGAAAGGAGTAGGTATTGGAATGACCCTGCTGTCCGATTGGCTAAAAGTGCTGCCGAGAGGACGCGGTACCGCAGGGGTCAGAGAATTACCACTATACCACCCAAAGGTATGAAATGGCATGTTGTATTAACATTAAAAAGCTGCGCATGCAGCATAGTCGGGCGGTGTTTGGTCGGGCTTGTCACCCTATACTACCTGACCAAACGCGGTAGTAGGGCGCCCGCCCGACTATGTACAGCACGGATCTGCACAAAACCATTCACTTCACATGGCATGGTGACTCAGCTGTGTGTACAGTAATGTTTGTTGTTTTAATCTGATGTATAAAAAGGCTTCCTTATTTGAAGGCCTCCGTATCTGTCTAGCCATGTACATGTACAATGTATGTTGCAACTGTATGAATATAATTGCATTTGCAAGGGCTGAGAACTATAGGTGAAATGTTGTTCACTTCCTGAGTTCCCACACTATCCATCTTGACTGCATGTTGGCTACACCTCATGTTTAGATTGGAGTATTTTAAAATTTGACCAATAAAATTTTAGCACATGTGATGGAATTGGACCAATAGAAGTATAGCACATTCTGCACACGTGTTAAGTCTTTGCAGGTATAAAAGTCACTCATGCACCCGCTGAATTATATATAGTACACTTTAATTTGCAAAAAGAGGTAAAAATACTCTATGTGGATTCACGTGTAAAGGCTTTGCATTTAAAAAGAAAAAGGTTAAAGTTTTATCATACTCTCTGTCTCTGTCACGTACATGTAGATGGCAGATGAAGACCTTATTGGGTTTTTTAATAATAGGATGAAGAGGAGGAGGAAGAGGATGACATTTATCCTCCGCATCCTCTCCCCTTCACTCCCCCGCGAGAAGCCCCGCTGCCCCACCACCACCAGCCCCCGCCACACCAGCAGCAGATGTGGACCCACCACCACCAGCAGCAATACCCCTGCCGCCACCACCACCAGCAATACCCCCGCCGCCACCACCACCAGCAATACCCCCGCCGCCACCACCATCAGCAATACCCCCGCCGCCACCACCACCAGCAATACCCCCGCCACCACCACCACCAGCTGCGCTCCCGCTGGTACCACCGCCGCCTGTGCTCCCTCCCTGGCCTGCATGGCCACTGCCACCATGGCCCAACCCAGCATGGCGGGGAGGACGGGGAGGAGGACGTCCCCGCAGGAGACGAGGGCGCGGGCGAGGACAATTATTAATAATTAATACCACAAATTCATACAATTATAATTATTATTAAAGTTATTTGTTATTGCATTTAAGACTCTTCCTACATTGATTATTGACTACGTTACTGTTATGACAGGTTGAAAAAAACTTATGAAACAAGTAAATAAAAACATTCTCTAACGAGAGAGTCGTTGGTATATAGGATTGACCAATGGTGGTGTAAAAAGCACGGAAACAAGAGTGACAGAAATTTTACTGGAAAATTGAAATAGGCCTATATTTATTTAGCACACTCACAAAAAAACAGCGCATACCTGGCTAAATATAGGCCTATTTCAATTTTCCAGTAAAATTTCTGTCACTCTTGTTTCCGTGCTTTTTACGCCACCATTGGTCAATCCTATATACCAACAACTCTCTCGTTAGAGAATGTTTTTATTTACTTGTTATAATAATTGCCATCAGTATGTCCTCTACCTAGCTTGGCAGACATTTACAGTAGGCTGAACATCACTTTTGTCAGATCTATTGCCAGAGCCATCTTGGCAAGGAGTTCAGTCTAGCCCTCGTGACTTGACTTTATTTTTGTGTGCTTTAATTTGACTCAGGTTATAATTACATAGTTTTAATATATAATTTTCTATTAATACATATGTTAGAATACACGAACATGAACATACACACTAATATTACTATAAGTCCAAAATGATGTCATCAAAGGCAGATGATGGCAGGGATCTCATCAAGATAGCCCCAGCATTGGCCCGTACCAAAATCAAGCTCAGAGACGGCCATATAACGTGGCCAGAGCTCTTGACTTCGATGAGTTTGTTCTCACAGCCAGGCGTGATGCCACGAAAGAAAAAATCTGCATGGCTTCAGCTCCCCACGCACTATACGTCTCCACCACTAAGGGAATGCACCTCCAGCCTAATTCTTTGCACCTTCCATCATTTTCAGAGTGCTTCCTTTGTTCTTCAGCTCTAACAGCCACACTAGATGTCATGCCCGCTTCTACAACTGTAGATGAATTTAGCGGGGATGTCACAAAGATATCAAAAGCTGCAGAGGCATTGCCATCCCAGTTAGAGAGCTGGTCTAGTTTTAGATTTGTCCAGCCCTCAGCCACATCCAACCTCAAGGTGAGCTGATAAAGATGCATGACGGAACGTTTTGAACAATGCATTTCGAAGCAAGTTGTGCCTGTTTGTCACATCACATCCACACTTGCAAGTTGTACAGTGGTGACCTAATTTGTCCAATTCTTTGTCAGGACAAAGAGGACA
This sequence comes from Eunapius fragilis, assembly GCA_963681505.1. NCBI lineage: Eukaryota > Metazoa > Porifera > Demospongiae > Spongillida > Spongillidae > Eunapius > Eunapius fragilis. Next base: position 16,912,442 of record OY811971.1, read on the forward strand.
AACTAAGGAATTAAATGCTGTGGGGTTAATGCCTAACCACCATCTGATAGCAGTTTGAAACACATTTGGCTGTAGGTGAAGGCCTAGACTATCTGATGGTACAACAGTTAACCAGGCAGATGCATGTGGTGATGATGTGGACAGTAACCGTGCTTTATCAGCACAGGAGGAAACATCAAAATAAAATTAAAATGTTAAACCTTCATTGGGGTTGTTTGCAGTCTTTACCTTCAGCCCCATGAATTTCCATGTCCAGAAATTTCGGACATCCATAGACGTCTGTACATTGAAAAGTCATGTAAAGTATTTGATTTTTTTTTCAAACATAAACGCAGTAGGATTATTTTTTAAATATAAATAACGCATTTTTTTATTTTTCACTTTCATCTTCCGAGCAGAAGAATCAACAACAAAATTAATTACTTTTGCTAATTACGTAATAATCATTGCAGAACCAATAATGTTTAATAACATGCCAATGGTGTGCGCGCCCGTAAAAGTTATAAGTGCTGGTGCTTGTGTGAGTGGGAGGAGCGTGTTGTTTCTAAATGCTCGTAATTCACCTTGGGTTCAAGACGTTTGAAAATTTCTTTCATCGGCGTACTACATCGACGAACATGTACTCGGCGTGTATCAACCTGTTTTCTACGACTGCGTAAGTTAACGGTCCGTTGCTATATCCATAGATATTATACTCTAAGTATAATATCTATGCTATATCTTCACACGATTGCGCATGACAAGTACACCACGCGCGCGCACATAAACATTCACACATACGACCAGCTCTTTTCCTGGGTGTAGTAGGCCTATATTAGGAAGAATCTGTTTTAAAAATCTCTTTTAATAGCTGATACAGATTAACCGGTTGAGTTGGTCTGTACCCTGGGTTAAATATCTCTAGCCGGCGCCGCTAATCGTGTGTGTGTGTGTGTGTGTGTGTGTGTGTGTGTGTGTGTGTGTGTGTGTGTGTGTGTGTGTGTGTGTGCGTGCGTGCGTGCGTGCGTGCGTGCGTGCGTGCGTGCGTGCGTGCGTGCGTGCGTGCGTGCGTGCGTGCGTGCGTGCGTGCGTGCGTGCGTGCGTGCGTGCGTGCGTGCGTGCGTGCGTGCGTGCGTGCGTGCGTGCGTGCGTGCGTGCGTGCGTGCGTGCGTGCGTGCGTGCGTGCGTGCGTGCGTGCGTGCGTGCGTGCGTGCGTGCGTGCGTGCGTGCGTGCGTGCGTGCGTGCGTGCGTGCGTGCGTGCGTGCGTGCGTGCGTGCGTGTGCGTGTGTGCGTGCGTGTGCGTGCGTGTGTGCGTGTGTGCGTGCTCTTTTTCCTGGGATGTATATTAGGAGAATCTCTTACGTAGCCGACAAAAAAGAGCCCTGTGGGTGTGGTGTGGACTGTGTGGGTTGTTAGCTGTGTTTATTAACCCCTCACATTCCTGGAAAGTACACCACACCCACAACGCTCTTTTTTGTTGTCCTGTGGGCGTGGTAAAAATTCCAATAATGCAAAGGGTCAAGCCCTGAGTGCTGCATGTATGTACTTTAAAAAAAAAAAATTTCTTAATAAAGGAGGAGTTGGCGTATAAAAGGAGAATGGATCCAAAAATTTCAACCTGCCGTGCGAATGTTTTTGATTAAAAATGGTGGCTTAGAGCTAGATGCTTGGCAATAATAGTTACAGCGTACAAGTTCAAGCACGCATGCATGTTTTGAATGCCATTTCATGCAACAATACCATTTTTGAAGTTCGTAACACTAAGTTAACAAAGGGGATCACATGTTCGTATAATGGCGACCTCTTCACCAGAAGATACGTAATCTAGGTTTAGACTGCATCTGCAAGGGTCCTTTTCCTCTTGAGAGGAAAAGGAAACGTTTCTGAGTAGATTTGAGGAAGCGAAGCAACTACTTGCACCTGGTTGCAAGCGGAACGCTACTATCAGCGTGTTGAATACTTTGCTGGACCTGTCTGTTTCGAGAACAAATAAACGCGCGCGATAGAGTACTAAGAAGTACTTGATCTGCCCGTCTTAACAACGTAAAAACGATGTAGCCAGCAAGTCTGGGTGAGAATCCTAACAGCTTACAAAACTACGCCATTCTGAGGATGTTGAGCTCACGTGATTTCCGGTTGGATCCAAGCGCCTTTTATACGCGAATTTTCGCATCGATCGGCAGGCGTGTGCTGAGGCCTGCGCTAGTATTTACTCTCAATCTCCTCCTTTTAAGCTGGAATTTCTGTTTTGTTAATATTGTATTCATATCCCATGCTATGTGTACTTATGGTGGTTGTGTATTTGTCTGTTGCAGCTGCCTTTATCTGATCGAGGATACATGTATATGTGTGCTGAGGTCTCTATTTTTTATTACAAAGTACATGGTATCCAGGTGATGAAGAGAGGCTTACTTTGACCACCCAAGTATTCTACTGACACCTGCTGTGTTCTCTTGAGAGTGGTGGATGGTTGTGAGTTCCATCTCTAAGCACTAATGTATGTCCCAATCCCCTCCTCCCCTGTGACGGGCTTAGTGCAGGAGATGATGTGTGAGGCACACTCTGCCTTTCATAGGGGAGGAGGGGGTGGGACTAAGCCCTTCTGAGGGTAGGAGGGGGTTAGGGCATACGGAGAGAAGTGTAGAGACAGTAAGCCTTCAAAGGATACTACTACATGTACCCACCATTGTCCCTCCTCTATATGTATGATCAGATGATAAGGGTAATGTGATTGTAATGAATACAATGAGGTCATGCTAGTAGCTGCCTGGGACTTCACCTTTCACTGCTAGTCTGAGAAAACCCTTTGGTTAAAATGGAGTTTAGAGGTACCTTTGACAATCCTTTATATTTACATTTATAAAGCATCTTGCATTGATTTTATCATGGTAGCTGTTGAATGTGTTCCACCTCTACACACTATGTGCTTGTGTGTATGTGCCTGTGTGTATGTGTGTGTGTTGCTTGCTTGCCTGTACCTTATGTACTTGCCCACCCAAACCATTGTACTGTCACCTGCTGTACATGCATGACCAGTGACAGTAGCCAAACTGGTTTGACCAAAACAGCACCCAGGTCCCCTGGTTGCTCAGATTGGAAACCTCAGAATACATCGGGGACCATGAGGAAAATTACCCCTGCATTTTTTTTCAGAAGTACATGTAGGGCACTGCCCCCCTCGCCATTATAAAAGGGGGGGGGGAGGGGTGCCTACTCACCTATAGACACACCGATATATTTGTCCCCGATGTGTTGTCCCCATCTTTAAATACCTGCCTACTCATCTGATGTGTAACAATATTCTCTGTCTTCTTAATTCTGCAATAAGTGGGGGTGGTCATATTGTACATGTACGATGCTGACATGCTGATGTGGTGTGAATATGCATGTAGGACCTAAAAAAGAGTCCATTCTGCACTATACACACCACAGTTCTTTTACCTTCTCTCGGATGTCTGCGCACACACACACACATACACCCCCCCCCCCCCCCTGTTTTCCTACTTACACCAACCTTCTCCCCAACCCTTCAGCCCTGCAAGGGAAGAGCAGTGACCATTTTTCAATCTTGTAGTCCAATACTTGTCTATTAGTACTCTGCACTGACAGGAAGAGTATTCATTCCAGCTTGACACATTGGTTTGTACTGGACCAACTTGGAATTGCCCGTTGCTGTGTGTGTGTGTGTGTGTGTGTGTGTGTGTGTGTGTGTGTGTGTGTGTGTGTGTGTGTGTGACATGTTGCCCTGCCACTGGGAACCAACCCATTGACAATGTGCATGTTATGTTGGGCCATTTCATTAACACTCTTCTCATTCATTAGATTATCGTCCACTATGGCAATGAATTCTTGTGCAGCTGTCATTATATGAACGTTTTCATTGTGAAACTGTAGCTCCATTCTTATTGCACACTTATTTATACAGTTGTATGGTTATTGATTAAAGTTTTTATTGATATCTTTAAAAGGCACACCTACCGACAAGTTACAGTGTCGTAGAGGCATGTAGCTAGGTTACACAGGCAGATCTGGCACCCTCAGTGACTCTGTTGTTTTTGGTAATGTCATATCAGAACAGCCTTAGGGGTTGTGGCACATGCCAACTAACAACTGTACCAACTACACTCCAACCATGTACAACCCATATGAAGAGTGTTCATGGGTGGTGGAAGACGCCATGATGATTGATGCAGACCAATAAGGGTGTGCATGCCTAATGCATTGTCCCACATATTCCCCCCCCCCCCCCCCCCCCCACATGTAGGAATTAAGTAGCTCAGTGCAGTCAAATTTATATCATCTAATTTTGCTACATCTCAACATCCCATTGCAGATGCTACACCCCACCAGAACCACCTGTTTGTGCACTCCTGGATAATGTTTCAACATTTTTAGTTTACATATCTGCATCACTAAAATGTGGAGTTAATCGTTCCTTTAAGTTTACAGTGCCATTTAGAACAGACGTTTACATGTTTTTGTTTGGCCGGAAAGGAAAGGAACCATCACATGGACTAGGGCGCTGGTATGAATATGAAGATTTTAACACTGAATACTTCCCTTGCAACTGTTCCAAGTGTTGTGACGAGTTGGGTGATGGATGCACCATTGACTTTCCTATTCGCTTACATAGTAAGTTGAAATGGTCACCTACGACTTTTACCAAGCAAGATGATGAACAGTAATGCCCAAGGCAAGGAGCTACAAGGAAGTTTTAGTAGTAAATCTAGTTAAAAAAAAGATGTTAGGAACAGTTCTCAGATCAGTTAAACTCAATAACCATTTGTTTTGTACCTTGTACTAATATGGGTCCTGATTAATGTTTACTATTATTATGATGCAATATTAATTCATCCTTTTTACAATTCAAAACTTATATCACCAACATGCACTTCATTCAGTAGTTCCACTGACTCACTATCCCACAGTGGAATACAAAACCTTTGTACACTCATGTGGCAGTAACACTAGACTATGGTTCATTGTTTCTTACTTCATGTGTAGGTTATACACTATCACTTGAAACAGCTAGTTATGAATACACATATACACTACCCAGACACAGAGCTGAAGAAACAATACAAGTGCTCTTTTAACATTGATGCATGGTTGCATGTAGATTACATACATGTACATGCACCTGTCTTTCTACTTAGCACTGTTCATCAATGTTCATAGCACAGAACAGACATGATGTAGGTCTCTTCACAGATCAATAGCAAGAAGGCTGGTGATCACAACTCACATACACAATGGCAAAGGTGTACTTCCAGTTGCCAGGAACAATCTCCCCCCCTAGCCCCCAGGGATGGGAAAAGTTTACATAAAACCAACCCTCCTAATTAAGTAGGCAGTACATATAAAACCACAAAGACCCAGGGTTACTTCTCTAATACATGTACCAGCTCTTTGCCCTATTACAATACATTCAATACATAAACATACAAACTTTTGACAACACCATACATGTATATAACCAAATACAAATGTCACATAGTCTGCATATTCAGTAGGCATTATATGACCACACAAAGCTTTCCATTTGAGATTGTCACCTGGAGGCTGGCTAGCAGCCCATGTACGCCACACTGTTCATCAAGGTGGGTCCAATCCCTGGTAGTCCCACTGAGCATGGAACCTGAGCTGCTGGCAGACCACCTGGGTATGTACACTTCACTAACACTCAAAAGGAGTTTTTTTCAGACTGGAATACCCCGAGAGTACAATACCAGTGATGAAAACAATCTGCCAGGATATGACAACATGATGCAATGGGAAGGAGGGGACAGTGATGGGAAGGAGGGGACAGTGATGGGAAGGAGGGGACAGTGATGGGAAGGAGGGGACAGTGATGGGGAGGGGGACAGTGATGGGAAGGAGGGGACAGTGATGTGAAGGAGGGGACAGTGATGGGAAGGAGGGGACAGTGATGGGAAGGAAGGGACAGTTGATGGGAAGGAAGGGACAGTTGATGGGAAGGACGGGACATGATGGGGAGGAGGGGACAGTGGTGGGAAGAAGGGGGCAGTGGTGGGAAGAAGGGGGCAGTGGTGGGAAGGAGGGAACAATGGTGGGAAGGAGGGACAGTGGGGGGAAAGAGGGAAGAGTGGTGGGAAGAAGGGAGAATGATGAGGAGGGGACAATGATGGGAAGGTGACAGTGAGGGGAGGAGGGGACAGTGATGGGAAGGTGTGAGTAGGAAGGAGGGGCAGTGATGGGAAGGAGGGGACAGTGGTGGAAGGAGAGGACAGAGATGGGGAGGAGGGGACAGGGAGGGGAGAGGGGAGAATGATAGGTAGGAAGGGACAGTGATGGGGAGGAGGGGACAGTGATGGGAGAAGACAAAAAGTGATGGGGGGCAACACTTACATGGCATCATCCTATTGGCTCAAGCAGTAGCTGATTGGGCAGATGCTGCCATAGATAATAGCTTTCTCTGTAGCTAGGTAGGGGGGTCAGGAAGGTCTCTGTCGGTTCCTAGTAACCCGGACGAGGAGATCGCGCGCTCCTAGATCCGCCACTGCAGAGGGAGCAAAAAAGAACACATCCAAAGTTACGTAGCCATAAGTCAGATCACACGTGATTATAATTGGGCACTGTCCTTATAAGGCTTGTCCCTGTCGCGCATATTATCGTATATACCACTTTGTGATTGTCCGCTTCGAATTCTATATAGAACGACCACATTTACAAATGTGGATATGCACGCATGCATAGGGAAAAGTAGGAAAAGTTAAACGTTAATTTCCCAGCTGTCATACTCATAGCACCACCACGTGGTCGAATATACAAAGCTCTAGGCCTATAGTGACCTTACTTATACACTTAGCCTTCAGTGATGCCTTTGTTTTTCAGAAAGCAAACACACGTAGTTACGTATACTGTTTATCGAATAGACCTAGGACTACTCAGTGTTTGACAGACCATGAACTTCAAACAGCCTAGTATCGATCCAAAAACATGCGCTCTTAAATAGTTCCAAACAAAGAACATACCCAATTTGCGTGCTGTTAAGTTCGCTACATCCAGCTCTGCGCAGCCAGAAATAATTTACAGTCACGGGCGTTTATTAATTTTTAATCTTATTCAACTGAACTAGGTACCCTCATGACCAAAAGTGCCCCAGGAAGACAGGGGAAGAAACCTATGGGCACGAGAACCTGGTAGAAAGTTGCCTTGATCATATTAGCATCATCTGAAATGAGGAAATCAATACCTTCCTATCTTACATTCAGAGTAACTAAAAAGAATAGTGATAAAAAATCATTATAAAATGCAATTTTCCATACATCTCTATGGAGGAGTACTAATCCTTTTGAGGAAGCCAGCAACAGTTGCTGAAAATTCCATCAACCTGGCAGAGTGATAGGTTATCAAGTCATCCATCATGGGGCTTCTGGAAAACTTAAATAGCGACTTTCCCTGATTTATGGTATTAAAAAATGAACTTTACCCCATACATTTCTATGGACGCGTGCGCGGGAAATGTGACGGACGTTTGCAAAATTGGCCAGGAATTGCTAATGAGCGTCCGAAATTTCTCGCAATGCAAAGTTCTTTGAAGTGGTTTATAGGTGTCTCTGAATTTAGGGACATGCGTGTATTGCTTAACTGTCAACCGTCTTGTATGGTCATATCCTGCCATACGTCATGCAAGCACTGTGGTTTCGTACTGGCGCAACAGATTAATATATGTACTTGTGGAAAACCTGTTAACTTGGAAACGCCGGTTATAAGTGACGAAAAGATAGGGATTGGAAGAGGAGAGGAGGTAGCAAGCTGCTGATGTCCACACTCAAACTGGTTATCGTTAGTCCGGCCAGTGTCATAGGTATAATTAACTCCTCGGTATAGATTACTCCCCCCTCCCCCTCCCTCCCCAGCCATGTATATAAAAGGTGTAAATAACTTTGCTAGGCGTATATGACTCCCACCTGAACTAATTAATAACTGCTTACCCCACTTGCATTACAGAAGTAATGTTTCAGCATGTGATATGACATTTGTGTCCATCACACTGGTAAAAGGTTGTCGCTGATATTGAATGTCCAAACCATCTTTAAACTGGGAGAACGCTAAGTCAAAATAACTAAATTAAGGGTTGGCTGTCCCACCGTTGCCCTCGTCGAACCGGGGTAGATTTAATATAAGCGTGTTAAATTTGCTTGTACATGCACGTCCCTCTCACTCTTTCAATGTTGACAGAAGATGTGTAAGTCATGGCAGACCCAAAAGTAGTAGCTGTATAACTTTCTTTGTTTGCCATTGGCAATGTAGTACAAGTGATATTCGATTCACTGTGCATGGCATGCGTCGTCGGAGCTTGTGCTGCTGCATGTAATAGTGAAATTATACGATATAGCGAACACCAGGAACTACGTTAGAAGTTCCTATAGCTATAAAGGAATTGACCCGGGTCGTGAAATCATTAAAAAACCGCGACCCGCGTATAACTCGCGTACCAAGAAACGGATAGTTTAGCTCTTTGTTGCTATCGAACCAGAAGGCAAAGACATGTTTTTATTCTAGTCTTCAAACTGTTTGCTTTAAGAGAACAAAAAAAAAAAAAAAAAAAAGATAGTTTGTTCTCGTCCCCAGGCCAATTCTTCTCCTCCGTCGTCGACGTCTTCTTCTCGGGTGAGTATAACTGGTATCAGATATATGAATAAAGATCAAACTGACATGCGTAATCATTACGTAATGCGGAGCGTTCCCATAGTAACAACCACGTATAATTAGAATTGTGCAGCTGACAATTTGATCGCAGTTTTCACCACTTTTGGCTAGCGAAGTTGTTTTTGACAAAATGCCTTCACGTCAACAAAAGAGGTATTCGGCACAATGCTGATCCTGAACAAAAGCGGGCGTCTGCTCGTGACGGTAATTGAAGTGGGGTGACTGCATAAGTGCTCGATCTTCAATTAAAGAGGTACGTCATAGCGTCAAAAGGATTACGTGGTATTTGGTCATTGCGTAATTCAATGTCCATAGAAAATGTATTGACGTATTTAGAAAACAGCAGCTTTCTGCAGAACAAAACCAAATATTGACTAGGTGCTCTCGGATTTGCAATGTGGAGACTATTTGGCATTTTATGAGTAGTTTATTGCAACTTAGGTAAATAAATCCGCACTTCCACATTAATTATGCAGTTGAAGATCGGAGAGGTACTTTTACACCCTTTGTGATTTCAGTTGATGGACTCCTTCACCGGGAAGCAGAGCACTTCCTGAAGAGAATGGCCACATGTGTTGCAAGCAAATGGAAAAAGTCTTATGCACAAACATGTGGCTACATCAGAGCAAGGCTTTCATTTGCCATCATCAGAGCAGCCAGCTTATGCCTAAGGGGTTCCAGAGTAAAGTGGAGAAGTGGCCTGGGCTTTGAGGATGGGGCCGCTCTTTACTCAATCATGCATTGAACCATTTATTGGTTAAAAATTCTCATAAGTTATGTGATATGTATAATGGCTGTATGTGTGTGTATTTGCTGTATTATGCAAGTGTCCAATGTCCATTCATTTTATCTCATTTCGTTATTCAGTCATCAACAGTTTCCCAACCAACACTGCGCGAGACCATATCGTATGCAGATCTGCTTATTCCGCGCATATTCTTCGATACGTATCACCATATGAACCGTATGCAGTTTTCTATATGATTCATATGCAGAGTCAGCATAACTACCGATTCGGACTAATCACTCATACGAATGGTATCATGGTCTGCATACTATCTCTTAGGGTGTGTAACCGATTTTCAGGTTTTGTATACGTAGGTTAATCGGTTATTCGCGATTACCTATTCGTTCGACTATGCTCTTAGTAGAATAGCAGGTTACCGATTTCAGAATTTCCTTTAGTCGAAATAACCGATTCTGGTTTTCTTAGTCGCGATTAGTCGATACTCATATGCAGAAATCGGTAGCAAATCGATTACCCCTTTTTATATGCCCTTCGCTTATCCCGCCTGTACAACGGCATACCAATGGTTAATTAACAGGTAAAAAGAATCATTGTGATGTAATGAACACTTAGTCGCACGTCTGGGGACCCTGCTGAAGGTAACCATCAGTGCCCAGTAGCATCCGCTCCTGGTGCCCTGTGCCCTCCCTCAAAATACGCGCAGTGGGCACGGCAATTTAAATACGTTCGCACTTTCTCTGCAGTATTGTACACGTGCATTGATCAAGGTGCGAAGCACGCAACACTGCGCAACACTGCTGTGTGGTTACCAGCCAATACTAGATACCAGTAGGTCGAGGCAACCATCATATGCATCTATACTAGAGACTATTTTGTAAAGCACAAGGGGCAAGTAACATGGATCCTAGGGGTTCACCTTGTTGGACCCCTGACTGCAAGCTCAAGCCCACCCGTCCCCCCCCCCCCCCCCCCCAATCCCCTCTCCTCGGAGATGCCCGGTATATTAGGCATACCACTATCAAAAAGAACAGTAACCAAAGATAAATTTCATTCTCATGAAACATTATAAATGTGGATGACCAGAGTTCAGTACAACATCCATAGTGTTGGAAAAGCTAGCTGAGTGATTTCATGTATGTTGACTCTAGTTTATCAGCTAGGGAAGTGTGGCCAACTGTGCCTGTCCTTAGAACATCTATAATGGTCCTCCAAGTGAACGGCTTGGGGCCTAGTCGTTTCCATACAGATATAACCTCTTCAAATGAACTTTGGCATGCTTTAGGTTTCCCTGCATTCTGACTCTGAATACCATCAAGGATGTCTGATGACAGACCTAAATGGATACCAACAGCTTTCCATTCAGCAGGGATCACAGCGGCCACGTCATTCATTAGATCTGCCATATTTGGAGGAGGTCCATTGGTATCTGCATATAAGATATCAGAGAGGTTATTAATATATGCAATTAACTAATCAATGATACTTGGATTTTTAAAAAAATCAAAACAAAAAATGTGTAACAACACTATTACATCACCACATAAACTGTAATGCTGCTTTAATGACAAACCTGTTTCAGCAACTATTCCTATGAGAGCTGACAGAAGTGGCTCAATCATCATCCATTTATCTAACTTGACTTGCTTGGTTCGTGTTGTGTCAACTAGTGTGTTTTTCTTGCTTCGGATCATCTTCTTCAACAGAGAGAGCTCAACGGTGCCTGGTGTGTTGTCTGAGGTAGCCTCAGGTGGATATGTGATCACATCCACCTGCTGAACTGTTGGACAGAACTCTGCGCACGTCTCTTTAATGACTTTAATAACCGATAGCAGATAACCGGGGTTACTGTTGTTAGAGGTAGAGATGGTACATGACAAGCATTTGAAGCCATCTTTCATCTCAACAACTGTGGCCGTTCCTTCCTCGTTCATCCATCTCATTCCACTCCTCCACACATCACAACTGCGATTGTACTTATCCATCCCTGGGACCAAAGCTGATTCAACAGCTGGCAGGGCAAAGCGATCAGCCAGCCTGGAGGTAGTAACATGGAGACAGCATGGGGAGAAGAACTGATTGATGCTAGCAGTTTGAATCTGCCAACATAGTCCCTTCTGCGGGACCACATTGGGAGGCGTTTCTGCCTTTACACAGGCGGGGAAAAAGAGAAGAGGACCTAGGTCATTGGAAGGTGTGGTGGGACACACCTCCACTGTCATATTAGTGTCTACATTTGTCAGCGTGATGGGAATGCATTGTCCAAACAACTTGAGGAAGTTAACTATCATATCAATGTTGAATGTTGGTTCAGGAAAGCATTGTCTCAGAACAGTTAAAGGGATCACTCCAGTGTTGCTGGCTATGGGGACGTGCTCCTTGAAGAATGAAGGGGAAAACAAGACTCCATTCACCTTTTCCAGCAATGCCTCAGGACGTACAACTATCCAGCTATCTTCTACAGCACTCTCCAAGAACACAATAAGCCCTTTGTCAGACAAGGTCTTCAGGTGTGGTATGATTGCAGAGGCCTCAGTTGGCAGAACCTTTGGTTCCTCTTGACTCAGAAGGGTGATTAGTTGGGAGAGTGTAATGGTATCCAGGTGGGCAGGGACTCTATCATTCAAGAAGACTAACGTCATGTGGCTAGTATGGGACATGGCAGGACATCTGGAATTGATACCACCATTGGTGTCATTCACTACTGGCATAACCCTCACTGCCTCCTCTCCATGGAGAGCAACCCCATTGAGAGTAATGTACTCAGCAAAGGTGTGCTTCTTGATGGCATCCCTATCAACACTCTCTATAGCTACATCTAGGGACTTCAGCTTCCCTCTGTTGGCTATCTTCAATAGTTTAGAATGGTCATGATCACATAACAAAGTGCTGTCCATTTTTTTTGCACCTGCACCTTGGGAAATGAATTTATAAATGTTAAGGGCTTGTGGTCAAGCATTCTATAATATATGAAGCACAAAATTGATAAGTAGGTGTCGAGAACACTCACAGCATAAGGGTATGCATTACTTCATGAACCCAATAACCATGTCTACATAAGGATGGGACACCATACAAATGTGGATGACTTGCTAGTCCATGAACCACCTAATATCCTAGGTACACACGTGTACACACTCCCAAATTATTAGTAGTGAGTTCAAATAGTCCTGTTTATTACACTCACCATTATTCACGATTGAACAGTGAGTTGGTAGTATTTCATTAGGCACCATTGAGTGGCTGTAAAATACAAGGGAAATGAAGGCCTATATTCCAAACTGTATGAAATCTTTACATTGCAACTATAGACACAGACAGCCCCCATAACAGGTTTCAAACTTCTTTTTAAAAAAGTTACGAATGGAATATTAATGTAATGATACATAATTCAGAAAAATAACTTTATTGTTTATTTCAGTGTACTATAGTATTTAATAACCTGGCATCACGCACTGTTACTATTTTCCCTTCTATGCTTTCTGATTGCTGGGGACTGGAAGGGCATGCGAAGCTAGTGGGTTTCCATGAAAACTTTTCACAATTATGTAGATGTTCGACAAATAAAAAATGCTCACCTATGCATATCACCCTCTTCAGATATACCTTGCGATAGTATATGAGTGTTAAATTTTTTCGTCTTGTGTTCTGGCTTTGTTACAGTTACTCTGAAATAGTTTTTTTTGTCTGATCCATAGATGCTTATTTTACTAACTACAGGGGCTTCATCAGACACGTTGAACTCAATAGAGGGTGGATAGAAGCATTTCTCTACAAGTCCTTTTATATCAGTGGCCTTCAAGCCTTCCACATATGCCGGTTTCCAGTGCAGCTGTATGTCTTCTTCTTTAATCTAATTCAAAGTAAGCAATAAATGGCCTAACAGAGGATATGCACTGTTTAACTATTCACAGATGTCAAAGGGTCGACGGTCATATGATTTTATGGAGAAAAAGTTGGCAGGAAAAGGCACTCTAAATAATTTTGAACATGAACCATTCATCTTAATGAGTCCCATATTGTAAACCATGACCAAATGAAGCGTTTCATACCTTACTATCAATGCATCAATCATTTTACATCAACTTTTTATCTCTTCACGATGGTAGCTGCACATTTAAAGCGATGCAGCACGTTATTCTGGCCACTTTCTCCATATAAAATCATTTCAATCTCTCACCGTCGACCTTTCGTGACTTTTATAGAGCAATTGGATGCATATTGCCATCAATGTCAATGTCCTCCTGTCAGAAACATCAAATTACTTACCACAGGATCTTTCTTTGAATAAATATGACTACTTTTAGATTTAAATTTTAATTCTTGCTCTTTGAATCCCACATCACTAATGAGAGTGCTAACCAAGTCTTTTGTTTCCAACCTCTTTTCAGCCTGCTTCTCACACTCCTGAAATAATAACCGATTGCTTCATGAAATAATATCAAAGTTCATCTCGTGAAACATACAAAATGAATTCAATGATAATACATGCATGGCAGTCTAGCAACCTCACCGTTATTGCGCCGTTGCAGGACTGGCAGACATATATAAGTATGTTAAATGGAACATGCTTTTCTTTAGGCTCATATAGGATCACTGAATAAACCGCCCTGCATTGCTTCTTGGGTTTTGGTTCATCTATATCATCCAAAATAGCAGTTTTGGAGTTTGTATTTGAATTGAAATGTTGCACACTACTGCCAGAAGTCTTCTTTTGAAGTGCTGCACAGAGAATACAGAAATTCTGGATTTCAAATGACAATACTGGATATGTGTCTGAAACATCTGGATTTAGAATGGGCTCAAAGCAGTGTAGGTCAGAGCCTGACACAAGATTGTGGTCTGCTCGTAGTAAAACCACATCTTTTGATTTCTGATATACTGGCATCTCAAGGCAGTGTCCCATATAGACTTGAACTGGCTTATGAAGTGGGAGACTTAGGATTATCCAGTAATACAGTGTAATGACTGTGTATTTGTCAGATACTGAAAAAGGTCCTTTCAACTGCGGTAGAATCTTCATCTCGAGTGTTTCACCTTCACCTACAGCATCAGAAGGTACCGCTATTTTCAGGTCATAAGCAGTGTTCTCATATATGCCTCCTTGCCTAGTGAATGTGGCAATGTCAGGTACTGTATTTTCTTCATCACCTTAGGTATACAGAATTAGGTATATGGTTATGAATCCATAACATAAAAATGGTAACTATTTATGTATGTCTTTGAATATAGCTTTTCATATCGTGATCACAATTATTTATTTGAATAGACCCTTCTTAGATTTGTCAATTGATTTTGTTTCATAAACGCATCATGTCAAGGGGAGGAGGCCGATCAAGGCACATTTTACCGCATCAAAACAGTCAGCAATACATTTTATGTCAGTTCTCTTAAATGGAGGAGTGGGAGTCTCGTACCCAAACCCTAAAGTCCATCACAGTTGCAGGCGGATTACATCATGTAGTTATTGACGTGCGTGCATTGCTGCCCTGCATGCCGCGTGTCCCAACAAGTCCATTACATTATGTAAACTACTGCAACTGTATATATCGAATTAAAACATGTATAACGAAATTTCAATGTCATGGCTATGTTTACTATATTACTGCACACAACGGTTTGCTACGCCTCATTGTGACCAAAATAGTTTTGAGGACTGGATATTAGCGATGCTCACGCAGCTGAGTAAAGATAGAAATTACCCCCTTTATCGAGCGGTCAAACCCTACCTTTTCTAAGTGTCATGTGACCACTCCGTATTCTGGCCACGCATATTTTATTCTCCCTATCCATATTGTAAGGCAGCACCCCTGGAAGTTTTAATAAATATCATATAATGACCACTGGCAGTATGAACATGCACTTTTTATGAGAGTCTCTTTGCCTTAGTGTTCATCTCGATCTACAGCTAAACTCATCCTCGTCAGCTTCGCCGGATTGTTCATCCTTAGAAATGCTGAGCCACTGCAATATATCCTTTTCTTTGTCGCGCCCATTTATCGATCCCAAGTGCAGGGATAAGATAGGATGCTTGAGGCAGTTTCATGCAATGTGTAATCGGATGTTCATCCCACAAATTCCAATGGTTGTGAGTGAATACTCACCGAAACGTTAAAATATTGGTTCATGCACGTACCATGTTATCAGGACGAACATTCAGATGAGAAGGCCGGGTGAGGAGAATAACAATTTTTAAACAGTATTAAAGTTGAATAAAAACCCACAACAGAACATTTGCTGTGCATGTAATATCAAAACGGCATGTCCATTTATCTTGACCAGATGAATCCATGCAATGCTCATTGCTAGGGTGTAGACAACTTTCCAAAACTGAGGGCTCATACTTATTTTAATCATTACTTAAATTCATTGTTGTCACGGTAATGAATTCACGTCTGCGACGAAAGTATATAATGCTTTTTTGGGTACTTTAAGACTTAAGCCAATTAACTGCAATATCTTGCTTAAATTCAGGTTGGGGGAGGTCTTGTCTACACCCTGGCATTGTGCTATGTAAATGGGTGCAGAGCACCTTACAATATTAGCTACAACCGCAAAACATTACAATATTAGAGATCTCGGCCACAGGCCTCAAGAGATCATTTATGTAATTAAGATTTCAAATAATATACAAGATACCAAAGCCGAACTCGATGCTAGAATCGACGCGTCCCATGTCAAAGACTAAAGTAAATTGAAACCTGTAAGGTGCCTGTCAGAATAAAAAAACTTTATCAAAGTTCAAGCTACATTACATACATTATTCAAAAGCTGGATTGTAGAATGGTCATAGAGTAGACAGGGAGAGAACAAATACACTCACCAGATATATGAACAGGCAAGGTCACCTGCTTTTGAAACCGCTTGATAATCTTTTCCACTTGAACACTGTGCTCTGTGGAGTTTCTTACGTCAAAATCTTGCACTACAGTAAGTATAGAGTCTAGGATCTGCTTCTCGACCTTTGCACTAGTATCCTGTGCAATACAAATGCACTCTACAAATTTCAAAAACTTATCAAAGCCTTCATTCCGGAGGTAGCCAACGACAATTTTGATCCCGTTCTTTGTGTCACAGCTCTTGTCTATAAACGGAGGGACGACTCCTTGCTGTAACAAAATGGGTCGTAGCACTTCAAAGGGAACGGAGCGATATATCTCCCTTTGGAGAGCGTTGAAGACGTGATGGTGAGGCTGAGACATCTTTGCTGTCCTAATATGTTTGACTATTTGTGCAGGAGTTTAAATAGTTTTTACGGCCGACGACAAGGGGTCGAATTAGGACATTAATTGGAACGCAATTAACAAGGACCAAGCATGTCATCAAAACCTAATGCAGCCAATTATTAAAACATATACCTTCTATGTCGTGAAACTGTGGCTTCGCGAAAGAACCAATGACCAATGCGTGGAGCCCTCGAGTTTCCTATTAAGCACCTGGCCTGACTATCGATGAAGAGCTGTATGGACACTATAGGGTTGCATTTTTTTGCATTGAATCTCTTGTTGAGATATTCTCTCTCTGACGATCTGAACCTAAATATGTAAATGCTAAAAATTTCAATATCACTCCAATGTGTGAATTCATCAATTTGGCCATTTTCATACCTATATAATATACAAATACATTCACTTATATGCGTTTAAAATGCATGGGCGATAGATGGCATTATATGCTATCGAATAAAGATTTCCAAACTCAATTCCTGCATGCCTGGTGATTTCATTACACTCATTTTTTCCCCCGCTATATCATATTGCATTTGATTGCGGATTGTACTTTAATCTCGCTATTTGTGGGTTTAAAAGGTAATCTGTTAATTTGAGATTGGTGTCTGTCTAGTCATATATATATATATATATATATAGAATCCTTGCATAATTAAATTGTGTAGTACTTATTCTATTGTATCGATGGTCACAATTGTATGTCCGGGTGCACAGATAAAATACGGTCAGTCACTTAAGGGACTTACATGTAGATAGCTATTTAATGTGTTGTATGAATGTAAGCATGAATCCTTTCTGATTCATAATATCCCGGCGCATAAATATCCAAATAACAACATTATTTTTCGGCTGTCGTGCGGGTGAATAATTATACCTCGGGATCTGTGACATTCACTCTAATTAACAGCCGCCATTTGTACTAAAAAATTGAGTGAAGCTTTTTGCATATGTATAAGGTCGTATTCACCACTTACATGTACTAAAGCCAATGGCACGGACATCATTGAGTTTGACGTTATTAAGAAATAGTCGTTAGTGTATTGTATACACTCATGGTAGATGTTACATGATCGGACCTGCGATAGGGAGGTTCCATATAGAATTCCTTTCTATTTTAACTCGTACTTTGGTCCTTGAGCGACAACCGAGAAACGGATCACTTATATCTTCATAGCAATTGAACGGCAACACTAAAATGTACGGTTTGACGTTGGTGCCATGCCACAAAATGTTGCGCTTTAAGATAAAGTATGCTCTGAACACCTCTCGTGCCCTCTCCGGTTTGCAGGGTTCAGTCAGTCATAACTCGAGCAATGGTTGTGGAGAACGAGGTAGCACCAATCGCATCAAACGTGCTGTAGATGTATATCATATCGCAGGACATATCCAGAAATGGCCCATACATACGCGGTCATATGCATCCTGTTACTTTTTTCCATATTGAATTTCAAAGATGTTTAATATACTCTAAAAATCGATTTAATTATAATATGCATTTTTCATGAAATAAACATTAAGCACCCTTTTACTAAAATCAAGACAAATAAATTAATTTCAACCACATAATTTATTCATATATGTATTTAAAAGATGACGCACGATATTATATCTACAATGCTTTTTAATATTCATGACGTCTACGACGAAACATTTGCTCACGTGCACATGTAACTGGTTTAATTTAATAGTAAAATAACTTACGTGTTCATTTATAATACAGCGTGCCAAGAGGGTGTGGCACTACGATACTACTGCGGTATACAGTGTATGTGCATGGATTGAAAAGCCAGTTGATAAATAAATAATTCAACGCATGCTGATAGGGACTTCTGCGTGCTAGAATATGGAGGTCCAAACATTCAGAAATCATGCGTGCACACATGCAGTATGTTGTCTACTTGAATCAGTTAGTAGCTCGAACCAAGGATTATTAACTATTACAATCCTTGCTCGAATCCAGTGGATTTATAATACTTGATGTGTCGTGCCCCGTGGGATATGCCTCATGTCATTCTCTTTGTCAGTAGCACTCGCGGCATTACATTCGAAGTGGTTGTCTTTTTCGACGCTTATATAGGACTCTATTGACAGCCTGGTAACCTCGGACAACGCTCAGTTACAATTTCCACGTTCATTTTACTAGTTACGAGCGTGCATTCATGCGGTAGGTTGTGATCAATATGTCGTCATAGTCTGCGATTAATTAAGATTGTACATTATGCAAGACAATAGGGTGCAAGATAACATGACTGCACCGCTGGTAATGAATGCTTTGAAGTGCAGTTTACCCATATACGCGAGAAAAGTCAAACCAGCTCTGGGACTTCTGTTTGCTAGAGTATGGACCAAACATTCAGAAATCATGCGTGCACACAACATATTGTCTACTTGAACCAGCTAGTAGCTCGAACCAAGGATTATTAACTATTACAATACTTGCTCGAAACCCACTGGATTTATAATACTTGATGTGTCGTGCCACGTGGGATATGCCTCATGTCATTCTCTTTGTCAGTAGCACTCACGGCATTACTTTCGAAGTGGTCACGTGTCTGTTTCAACGTTTATACAACAATTAATATACATAAAAAAGCACGCCGATTTTTATATAGGTCTCTATTGCCAGCCTGATAACCTCGGACAACGCTCAGTTACAATTTCCACGCGCTTTCTTGTTCATTTTACTGACTAGTTACGAGCATTATCCGTGCATGCATGATTACGATACATACAGTAGATGTTATGCTGTCATAGTCTTTAAGGTTGTGCATTATGCAAGACAATACGGGTGCAGGATAGCAAGACTGCACAGCTGTTAATGAATGCTTTGAAGAGCAATTTACCATATACCGCAAACCAGCTCTCAATTGCATGCATGGAAAATTCATGATGAATTAAGAGATTAGAACTAACTTGCTGCCCGTTGCACTGATGCATGGATGCATGCTCATTCGCTGTAATGGATAATCAGTAGGCCAGACAATTTGCATGTCTGCGATATTAATCAACGATGACTTAGCTTTTTACCTCTAGTCGTATAAACTTCAATATACAACTTCTCGACTAAGACTAATCTAAACAGCGCTTTCTAATTAGTCGTTCTATCTTGTTTATTAATATACGACCTTTCCTTTACTGGTTTATTATCTCTGACTGTACACGCTAGCTGGAGTGGTCACAAATTTCGACAGGTCACAAATTTCGACAGCCATTTATAATGAGCTGCCCAAAGCAGACTGCTCGCATAAGTGACATGTTACCCAAGCGGACCCGTGGGGTTAGACAAATTTGAACGGTTATGAAGCGACGTTTGCGGCATAAAATTAGAATCGGAGCGCCACTTCGGCGAATCGTGTCTCAGTTCTTGTATTTCGAATCCCTCCCCCCCCCCCCCCCCCCCCCCAACCACCCCACCCCACCCCCACCCCCGCTTTCGTACTCAACCAGGGATAATTTTATCAGGTCATAAAATTCGAACCCCGGCCCCTTACCAAAATACTGGATCTGCCCCTGCGAAGCGGGGATGTGGCCAGTAATAGTTCGTTAATATTTGTGAGTTAATAAACCATATAGCCTGCCGTGTTTCTGTTATGACAACCATTAATTCAATAATGCTCAAGATGGCGGCGCCTGTACCGAACATTGTTCAAAGGCTCCCCGAACTAGAAAAGTGTAATTAAAAAAGGCATGAAAACGTGTACCAATATGCTGCAAATCTTAATAATGGGTGGCAACTCAATTTTTCGTTAAGATTCAATTAAAAAAAACAGGGAATACAAGAATTAGGTCAGAAAACATTGCTTTTGTGTACATGTTAATGGAAGCTATGTTTTGCTTTCCCGAACTGAAAGCTTCAATGTAATGGTATATATATTTTTGCACAGTTTGCATATTACAACCTTTCTACACGTAAAAATGAGGTGGCAAATGTATTATAACTTGCGGTTAGTTAATAAAATTCAAGAGTAGCCATTTTTCATACATTTAAATAGGTGTAAGTCTAACTTTGTTTTGAATAAATCCGAACCAATAGTACTTATAAATTCAGCACAAATTCAAATTGAACTACCCCTATGTACTAGAAACGGAACACATGCTATAGGATGTCTTTTTGAACACCATCACTTTCCTGGTGACTGCATATGAGAAACTACAGCTGAGTAATATATGATATCACTAGTTAATGATTAAATGTCCAGGTAGTTATAAAATAAGCGAGAAGGACTGTGCTGCTATAATACAGCTCACACTTTGGCATTTAAAACAGAGCTGGCGGAACTCCGTCAGCAATGTAAAGGAAATGGAAGTATGTCATTCCTACACTTTGTTTAGGTTCAAATTATTCAAAACTGCGTAGGTTATATATAAATTGCAGGAGGATGGAGGGCGTGCTGATGATGAAAACGTGCATCACTGACGGTTTTAATATTTAATTGAAAGTCTATCTATCGCTTATCCTTATCACATGTAAATAAAAACTCATGAAACACGTTGATCTACGAGAAAGTCGTGGCATATTAGGATTCAAAGACATTGTTGGTGTAAAAAGTACAGAAACAAGCCTGGTTAACTGATGTGTAACAATGAAATACACCTATATTTAGCAAGCCTCACCAGTATGATCAGTAGATCTTTCAGACATCAGCAGACTACATGTTGTACTTTTACACCACCTATGTATTTGAAGATGCGCCCTGTTCACTGAATGTATATGGATCAGTGAGGTAGTAGTTTACTAATTATAATTATATGGGATCGAGGCAGCGAAAAGGGACCTAGCGCATATTTTTTAATTGATTTTTTAATTCGTGTACATTTTTTATTGCACGCGTGGACTTTGATGTTCTTAGCTTCCTGGAGCACCACGCAGTATTGAATCGAATTGTGATATGAGTGTATAAACATGCATGAGGCTGAGTACATGACATTGAAAGTGTATGTTGGCTGCAATCAACTTGGTACCACGTTTCATAGCTATCGCCTGCAGAGCCCTTTTTTAAAAGGAGTCGGTTTAATTTTATACCGTCATTTGAATAAGCTTGGGGAAATGCCCTTTTTAAAAACGTTAGCGCATCAAATTAGCTTAGTTATATAAGTGGAAGAACAAAATGAAACCTGCAGTTACAAATTTGCAAAAAGAGAAACAACGTGAAGTTGACTGATTATTTCATATACATGTGCTTCTATTTTGCAATTTTGCCAATGCCATCTTTCGGGTACATGATCACATAACGAGGCAAGATGGCCTCCTCGTCATTTAGCACGACCTCTGGATAGTTCAGGCTACCTCCTGCCTGGCCATACACACTGTCATATCCCCATGGGGGGGCCGTGAGGTGGGTCTGGTCAGTTGTAACCACATGCTTATTCCCTGGAAGGACATCACAGAAGAGCATGGCTCGGTGGGTGTGGCTTCCTTGAGTGTAGTCATGTCACTTGGAGGAGTGTGTCCAGAACAAGGTAAAAACCATGACCAAACCTCTTAAACCTTGGAATGTTGGTTCCAATTCACTTTTTAAAAAGCCTGGCTTATCCCACACCACTATCACCACACATTTTCTTAGTACCAGATAGGTCACTCTTGATGATGGTACCGTGGTAGTGCTCTTCAACATCAGTGGGGGAGCCACTTTGGGTCAGGGTATCTCTGTAATCTGTAAATAGCTTCTCCATGCTTTTACAAATAACTTCAAAAATGTGGTCCACACCTGTAGGAGCTTGACCATTGCCCAAGATGCTGTAAATTGATATAGACTTGTATGCTGTTGAAATTGAATCCATCAGCTTTAGTCCAACAGTCACCATTGGAGAAATAAAGATAAAAAAGAATCAATCGGACTAAACAATACAAAAGACACTGCCAGTACTTGTAATGACACTATAGTAGTTGCTCCATCAGCCCCTCCTGTAGATAAGAATATGAATTTTGGCTGTCAGCGCTAATCTCCTTCCTGCAATATTACCTCTTCGGGCTAGCACAGCATGTGTCTTACCACAGTAGTCCACTACTTACAAGAAGGTTCCCTATACCATGTGCGTGAGCAAGCAGGGAGGGAGCATGTCTGTGTCCATCACCTGTCCATGTGGCAAAGGATTAAGATAGTAACCTCAGAGATATGATTTGGGCAGGGCAATATTCCTTCAGCAATTGTTCCCTTACCACCTCCATTATCACGACAGAAAATAGAGCAATAATCATAGTAACCACTCCCAGCTGGTCAGGAACGCTTCTGTAAGTTACAATCAGTGTTACACTTCAGATGTGGAGATACTGTGTGTGACAGAACCAGGCCTCAATGCAACAACAATTATACAGGAATGTATGAAATGGCAACCTGCTGTACAGTGGGCTTTTCTCTGGCATTCCAAAGCATGGGCCCTGCCACAACAGTCGTGCACCTTTCCAGTGGCTGGATGAATGAACTTTGGCTTGCTGCATCCAGGCAGACTGCACTGCTGGTCAGTCAATCGAGCTATTGAAGCAGCTGAGCAGAAGGTATATTAGCAGGAGTTCCACCCCACACCCCCCATGCATCAAAAAACGAAAGGCAGCGATTAAGAAAAAAGCGCACAGTACAGTAATTACAATCCCCCCACACAACACACACACACACACACACACACACACACACACACACTCAAATTAAAACGCACTGGCAGTGTTATGAATAGCATTGATGGCCAACTGAGGCTGATCGACCGTCCTCTGATCATCGGCGCCCCCACCCCCATCGGCACTCGTGGTGGTCGCGGTGGTGAGTAGTCCCATATCCGGAAGGAGTCGACACTTATAAGTTCTGATGTTTTTGGGCGCAATGATTCCTTTGGACGAAGTGAATTGTTTACAGTTGCAAACAGCGCAGCTTCCTCGAAGAGTTCCTTGGCCATCTTGCCCCATATTACCCTCAGAATTACCCACTCTATCTTCATGTGTGCAGCATGCGCAATGCGCTGTTCAGTAAATAGGTGCACAGGGGAGGGGGGGGGGAGGGGAGAGGAGAGGAGAGGGTGTGTGAGTAGGTTAAGTGAAGCAGATTGCATTAGATAACATGGGATATGCATCAAAAGAACTTAGAGAAATAACCAGGGTGTGTAATTTTTAATCTTTTGTCAGGAGGGGCTACAGGGGGTTTGTTCATCCACCCCTGTGCTGCAGTCATTTCCTGGAACAGCCCAATTGCCGTTCCGACAGGTTTCCTAATAAGGGTTACATTCAGTCCCATCCACGAGCTGACTACTAGTTGTATGCATTACACAACCAAAAACTTTTTCTCGGTACACGGGTGTACACAGCCTGCAACAGTATGTCAACGACCTCTTTCCGATAAGTGTTAAACAAGTTGGTACACGCCCGGCGGGCAACAACCTCGTTGACAGCTATAAACCACAGCACAGATAACGCCTGTCAACAACCCGCAACGTGACCGTATAAAACCTGTAACAGGGGCGTACAATCCATATATGGCCATGGTCTTGAACTCTATATATACGTCACTTTAAAAATATATTTTTTAAACGGTTTTAACAATACAATACACATTGTAACAATACAATAACTGTGTCCAATCATGTTCGAACACAAGATTGGTACTAGAAATTTCCTCCCTTTCAACCATGGTTTGAGTTCGGGTCTCTTTAAATTTGCAGTGATTTTGACATTCGTGAATCATGGAAACGGTGTCACAATTCTTGTGCTGTCCACAGTGAAGATTGTTTTTGACAGTGTGAACAGAGGGCATTCAAAGCTGTTTAAGCATTGCTGTCCATTGGGTAGCTCCAGGGGATCAAAACCTTGCACAAGGCACAGAGTATGGTCTGACTCCGTTTTGATAGTAGCCAGAAGCTGGCGATATGTAAACTATAATGGGCAGGGCCAGGGTAAACAAAATAACACCAAATGTGTCTTCTTTACCTGACAAAATACTGGGTGCAGTTCCACATAATCTCCTGAATGAACTAAATCAGAGCTCTGAGAGACAACAGCTCTATATTCCTTTACATCACCATCGGAAGTTCCTATATGTGCAATAACAGTAAATGGAGGATTCTGTTGCTGAAGTTCGTCTATTGTTCCATCCATTGTGGTAGAGTGGAGCTTGAGTGTGCTGAATCGACCATGGTATGACGTTGCCTATTGGAAGCTAATACTCAAAAGCATCCTTAGTATCCTGATAGCCACTCACCATTCTTGCTGTGCCTGACTTATCAGGACCTACGTTAGTAGGTCCTATGTAGGATTTGAAGTGTGATGAATACGATTAGCAAAACACCAGATTCCACTATTGCCGTTGCACCGTAGAATCAGTTGGACTTTAGCGAGCGTATTTGGATACAGCCAACAATTACCTACAATGTAATAAAACTGCCGACGCTTAGAAAGCTCAGACAACAGAGATAACGCTCTCTCGTTCCCACACTCGAACCTGAAAAAAAGTTTCTCCTTCTTCTTCCGGATCTGATAAGATAAGATTTGCTCGGATAAGAGGTTTATTGCATTGCATCTTTGTCACGATTGAAGAATAATGTTAGCCGTTATGCGGAAGCACTAGAACCAACAAGTTAGAAACTTATTGTCGAGTTGGATTGGTTTTATTATGGTAGTAACGAGAGTTATGCTTGACACAAATTTCAATCTCTAGCAAACTTAGTTTTGTTAGATAGCCCACAACAGATTTTATCAGCCTTTGGAATACATAATAGTGGGCGGGAACGTGTGGTTGAACCAGCTGGGTTGAACACGTTCTATATTTCATATAGTGCGATATGTCACGGTTGTACGGTGCACCAAAAGCTTGACATGTCTGGTTTGTTTTCTTCAAAATGCCGTCACATCGCTCGCGAAAAAAATGAATCGCTCAAAGAAGATCGCAAAGTTCAATGATGACTGTTGTGTTGGCGAGTCGCAAGATATTGAGGAGCGTGACAGTTTTTAAGAAGCGCATGAAATAAAGAAGACTTGCGACAGGAAGCACTACAAAGCCGATCCTGAGAGTAAGAAGGATAGCATGAAAGCCCAATGCATGTGAGCAGATCAAACGGTCTCTTGTGCTACGATAGAGTATAAGGTTGCCCAATACATGCCTCAATATGCATATATACTTCCTCCTTCGTTTATTCTCATGCATAAAAATGAGTGAAACAAGATATAAAAATTTAATTAAAATAAAATTGGTGATGTAGGATTTGTAGACAGCAATTGAGTAAAAAGTAAGGAAACAAGGAATTACGGATATTAGGCATTCATTAAATTATAAATATTACAGACCTACATTATTTAGCAAATCTACCTCCTTGAAATTCTGTGCTAAATGTAGGTATGTAATATTTATAATTAAATGAATGCCTAATATCCGTAATTCCATGTTTCCTTACTTTTTACTCAATTGCTGTCTACAAATCCTACATCACCAATTTTATTTTAATTAAATTTTTATATCTTGTAAATTACACATTTACACATACCTTTAGGAAGAATTGAACAACTATTCCAGTAGCAAGCCCCACTTGTGGATGGAGAAAAGTGACACAGTCCCTCAGAAACACAGGCCGGTATGTCATGAGACAGTGAAACCATTGGAGCAGAAAAACGAGTGTCTGTGTTCCATCTAGTTCCATGGTAAATCTCCCTGCACATTCAATACTGTAACAATTGAGTCATATTACCCAAACACTGATACCTTACCTGAAGGTGTTTGTTGACTCAACAGGGTAGCGAACCAAACTGGAAGCTAGTTTCTGACCAAGACAATGAAAAATGATGGAAGACATAGAAATATAATAGTAGGGATAACCTTGTGGAGACAAGCACTGAGAAAGAAAAAAGTAATAATTGCATCGAAAACTATACACAATATAAAATATTACATGTGTAGGTGGAAGGTAACCTGGCAGTTTAAAGGTTTTCACCGCATTCATGGTAGGCACAACAAGGCCTGCTGTCCTCAGAATAAACCAGAAAAAAGTTAGGTTGGAATTCCCCTGAATAATGGAGCATACATGCATGCCACATTGTTGTGTGACTAACATTACATACCAGAGGGTGAGGGCTATGAATAAGGAAGAAGAGCAGAGCAAAAAGATGGCTTGGAAAAGGATTAGAACCCGTCTGTCCTGAGGCTTCTAAGCACTGCAAGAGTTCTTGCAGAGATGCTATGATGATCAGAGATAATATTATTTCTGCTATGTTAACCCAGCCATATGGACCCATCGTATATACACAATTAGTTGCATACCATCATCCATGTTAAATGTCTCATCATCAACGTCATCTTTATCATCCACAGTAGTAGCGCTGCAGTAGCATCACTATCGCCAATGTCAATGCACGTGTGTGCCTGCTCTTCCTCCATATCTTCGGACTGAAGTATGGTAGAAAAAAAGGAACGCGGGAGTACATTGTATTTGCTAATAGATGCATGGATGAGTGGTTTTACACTAAGCATGCCTACCTGCGGACAAGATGCGAGCCCCAATTGTTGCACCACAGCAGATAAACTTTCTGCTAGAGTGCGATGCTTGTCCCCCTTCAAGTGCCTGTCCAGATTTCGCTTTAGCGGGAACCCTTTCTTACATATGTCGCAGTAAAAATCTGATGTGAAAACAACCTTATGTTAATACACATGGCTGTCCTGTACCAGTACCTAAACACGCCGCCATTACTGAATTGGAAAACCGAATTATTCACTGACCGTATTGTCTCCATTTCACCCCCACCCCCGTCGTATCGGGCCAGAAACCGACAACAACCCCCCCCCCCCCCCCCCCCCACCCCCCCTCCGCTTTCGTATCGGGCCTGACCTTAAGCACCCCTCTCGCTGAAATCCTGGATACGCCACTGCTAAGTGTAAGCGAGACAAGTACACTATAGTCTCTATAGCTATTAACAGATCGAAACAATAGTGTAAACATGGTGGTACGGTATGTATAACAACTTATAACAGCCTGTAATTACAATTTGTAGCGGGTTGTATAAGCGACACTGTTCCAATATGTTGCTTCCGCCGATGGGTGTACCAGGATGTTTTCCAATAGTGTACCGTATTGTAAATATATACGGGCCTGTACAGGGGCGATAATTTTTGGTTGTGTAGCCAAAACTAATACTTAAACCAGACCTTTTTCTGTTCTGGCACGGCATCCGGTACAGGGTTCACGATAATGAATGTTATTTTAATTGAAAAGAAAAACACTCCCCCATAGGGTCAAATACTTAATTGGTATATGACGAGTACCCACATCCATCGTACTCTTCTTCCCTTAGGCCATTCCAAACGGGAAAATATATTCCCATCTGCAATTTTTTTTTTTTTTTTTGACCCCCCCCCCCCCCCCCCCCTCCCCAATGCGGGCGGGCGGCTATTATCCATTACTTACGGAAAACTATATAATCACATTTGGATGGAATGGCATTATGTATGTATATCGGGACAAAGCCGGGGCCGACTTATTTTTTGGAACACTACAGAGAAAGCCCTTAATATGGGGGTGGTGGTGGGGGTGGTGGTGGTGGGGGGGGGGGGGGGGGGCAAAAAGGGGCAAGGTGGCGAGGTGGACAGCATTGTTGCAATGCGTGCATGGGCGTGGCTCATGTATCGCCCGAACAAAAATAGGACCATTGTTAACTACCACAACCCGCATGCGCGTTTAGTCTCTCACGAGTCACGTGATCGTGGCAGTGTAACTTTTCAACTCTGCCACATTTAAGCACTAATCCACATGTGTCCAATCAGCCTATTGTTAAATATGGCACAACGATCTTCCTGACATTAGTTTTTTTCAATCGTCGTATTAGAGTTATATTTTTTTGTTGCTCTAAATTAATGATATTGGTCTGACGCTATGTGTGACGACGAGTTTCCCACTCCGCGACGATCTTCTGCCATGTTCATATACCGTCATCAACTGATGCTCTGGGGAGGATTAACGCAGTTATTTATCGGAGAAGGAGAACAACGATTTATGTTTGACACCGACATACCAGGTAACGTACACGAACGTCCACTGGGAACGTGTGGGAACAGGGGCTCCTCACGTTTCTTACTATATGCATGCCAATTCAAAAAACGTGCACTTTACATGCATGCTCAGTTGTAATGAGTGTAATGACAATTCTAGAATAAATGGAGGGTCGTCGCCGAACTATAATAGGACGGCGCACGGCACGGTACGGAACCAGCTCGGTATATGGTACGGTACGGCATGATTATTGAGTATCTTAACGTTCATATGCGCTTGAAGGTATGTGGTAAATAGATTTGGTAAAATACAAAAAGCAATTCCTTGGCTACAATGTATATGATTGTCAGATCGAAATATAGATGAGTGCAATGAGGTCGCTAAACCGTGATAATGAGACGGTTGAAGAAGGATTTCAGGGTTCAACTGCATTGTGTCAGTTGCGTGAAACTATCCTTTTGTCTCTTGATGCTTCCAGACTCCTCTTTTTAATTGCAAAGAACGTTGGAAACAAGGCTCAAGTCGATTCCTCTTAAATCCGTCCAGTTTACCTTGTACCGATCATTCCTCGCCCCCACATGCAGCTAGAACGTATTTATACGTTTCTAGTTTCATCCACGTCACCTCGCCAATTAGTAAAATCAATGGAAAAAATAATATCATTAAAACAACCAAACCATGGTCCCGGTCGTCTGAGCGTGACACAGTACACACCAAAGCGAACGAGTACATTGCATTGTAGATTTAGATGTTGGGTGTAGTTAGTTGGGTAATATTAAAATAGTTTATTGCCAAGCGAATTTGTAGGTACGTTGTTTTGTCACACTCATATAAAGCATTCATTTCATCTTACAGCAGCTTCATTGGTTTCATTTATATCTATTTTTTGTTATGGAAAAGTGGACCAGCAGCGATGTTTTGGGGAGGGGTGGGGAGGAGCCTTCTATCTCCTTCACACCGTTATAACCCTAGCTTAGCCCCAAATTATTATTAATACGGAGCCTGTACAATAGGAGAACGCCATAACATGGCCACTACGACTGCACGCTAGTATGGCTATTCAAATTAGACCTGCTGGTTTAACTTGGTCTATAACATTGGCACAGTACACATATACGTAGTTATAGTTTGTATAATCATAGTCAACTCCCAATGTACGAGACAGAGAGTTTAAAGGGCAACCTTCAGAGGTCAGAAGCTCTAAAGGAGGGCACGTAATTAGGCTAGACATTGCATTCATGATGCGATCAATATCACAATGCACATTCAGTACTGTCTATTCAATATGTTGCTGAATAGGTTCATCGTAATGAAATTATGAGTTCAAGCAATGTTTTCTTTATATTTACATGCAAAAATAACAATGACTTGAATTTATTGGAATGATGAAATAATACTGTTTTGTAATTTCAGATCCAGACAATGAAGATGCATATCTCGAGATATTTGATCTCAACAATTATGAATGGCACAAGCAATTTACATCTGGACCTGTGCCAAGGCTAGGAAACTCTTCTTGTTATGGAGTGATTGGAAACACATTTTACATTACTGGCGGAATGAATGATGAAGATTATTTTGATGGAACATTTGGGCTTCATTTGGAAACATTCACATGGACATCACTTTCTAGTGCACCTTTACGGAGAGCCTTGGGTGGTTGCGTGGTCCATGACACAGCACTTTTTACGTTTGGTGGTGTTGGCAACAAACCAATGCAGGAGAGCAAACTAGGTTAGGTATTGATCATTTTACATGGCAACATACTGTGCAGGTTCCTTTTATCTCTAGGAGCAAGATTTGATCCTGATGACAGCTTTCAAAATGCATTTGGAACAGTTTGGAATAATGCATTGCATACTTATGAGACCACAACAGGTATACTGCAAGGTTAACTGAATTGTGCTAATGTATACTTGTAGTTTATAGTTAGGGTACTTTATAATTTTCTTCTTCACTCACCCCCCCCCCCCCCCCCCACACACACACACACAAACACCTCTATCGGTAATTTTGACATCTGCTTCTACAGTATTGGGTTGTCTGTGGATGAAATTCTGCTATTCAAAGCACACTTTTCCTGTGCTATATTTCTGTATTCACAGTCAGATGTGTATTTAAAAAAATGCGCTCAATCCTCCTTTAGATTTCTTTTTGTACATTGGGGTACAATACTGGCCTTTATTTATATTGATAGCATATATGAACAATAATTATACCCCCAGGTACCTGGAAGGAGGTTGCCTGTACTGGTATCAGGCCAGTCCGTGTGAAAAATTTACTTTCAGTAGAATTGACAGGCATAGAGCACTTCTAATTGGTGGAAAACGTAGGAAGTATGATGCTGGATTCAACACACTTTACTTCTTTGACCTTGATACACTTGTATGTTCAGTGCCAAATTATCACAGCTTATGCAATTAAGTATGGTTCATTGCAGGCCTGGGATGGTCCTAATGGTCCAAAGTTTGCAGATCAGAAGTGGCCTGATGGTCGTGGGCTCCATTCTGTAGCCTGCTTGGTTGACCCTGAGTCTGATTTGGCTGAAAGTAGTCAACGTGTCATTGTATTCTGGGGTGATGGTCTTGAGGCAAAGATACTGAATGACATTTGGATATTATCAGTTTCAGCCATGTCATGGACACAGGTTTGTACTACTATTGAAAATTTCATCCTACTTGTGTTCAGTATCAGGTCGATATTTCATATCTCAATACGGGTTGCCAATAGTCAAATATCTATTATTATATTTTGTGCAGGTTGTTGGCCATTTATACGTTGTTCATGCGAATACAGCACGCAAATTAATTTCTATCATCTTGGTCACACATAACAATGTGCGCTGGAAAATATTTAGAGATTGTTAAGAGCCAACGAAATGAATCAAAACATCCCGTTTATGGCTGCAACAGCCATATTTCAGACAGTTCTGTGTGACAATCATGCTGTAAAAATATCAAACATTGCAATCTCATCTAATAATTTTGTTTGGGTTAACATTTATCTGTGTAAACCCTTGATGACATAACAGATTGTCAGATCGTTAATCCTTGGTCCAGTTAATGAAAATCCAATGAGGAGGAATAAATAATTGCCTAAAGTAACAGGTCTAGCTGAATAACTCTTCTAGAGAGCTGTCGAGTATTTAATCCCACTAATTATGCGTATCAAACATGGTGTTATTCAGAAGTATCTAACCGCCCAATTTGTATTACTTGGCATGCTGTATGTTTTTTTTTTTTTTTTTGGTGTTGCTATTGTTCAATGCTGCGTTAGAGTGCAAATCCTTGGAAGTTACATTATATGCTATGGATCCCCAGGAATAATAATAGGAATAGCTTTAAACACAACGCCATAACCTTTTGAACCATAATGATGCATCTAATAATTTTGAAATGGTGTCAAGAAATTTTCCCATGCTGGAGCCTTAAGGAGTTGACTGAAGGCCCACTGAAGAACGACTTACGGGCAATGTTTTGCGTAAAAATCGTATTTTGTTTTGCAACGTATGACGTGAATTGTTAATATCGATGTTATCCATGCATACCCGGCCATTTTCAGTTCCGAAAACGGACAAAGATGAAATTGCTGCAGGCTTATCTATAAAGACTAGAGATGACACAAAGCCACCATCAATTCCACAAACGGTGCGATGCATTACTCTGTACCAGGAACAATTTAACTCTTGTTCATCCGCAATCTTCTGTATCCAATACAGACATATCAAAGCAGCATAGCACATATTCTTAGAAAACTCACGCGCATGTACATGTATATCGATTGTAGGCCCATATATTGCATTATTGTACATATGTAGAGCTACGCGTCCTCTAAATGCTGGCGTGCTACGCAAAAAAGGTACCTGCAATCGACCAATCTGATTGCGAGATTCCATTATGCTATAGCCTATATATACATTTGCATTTACAGTTTCATTTGGATTCTTCATTTCGTCCAAGGAAGTGCCACATGAGCTGTAGCTATCGTATTGCAGACAGGCAGACAGATGTGTTAGTGTATGGAGGTAACAAGCAACGAAAGACAAAGTTCGAGAAGAACGTTATGACAGACCTTTTAATCATCAGATTTGGCGAGCCAGTACAGCATGCATGTGTTAAATTTTTTGATACAATGGAGCATTATATACCTGTATACAGTAAACTAAACAGTAAATGCATTTTTTTTAAAATTGTTATAGGTTCTGTTAGGAGCTTGGAAGGACTGTGTATGCTATATATGAAGAGCAACCCTGAATTTTATTCCAGCTATGCATCTTTGATGTCTCCAATGGTTTTGAATAAACTACAAAATCTCAATAATAGCTGTGATTTTGTTGTTGTGTACCCATATGAGACATATTCATACTAATACTACTTGTTTCAATGGCAGAGGTTGGTTGCATGTGTTTGTTTTCATTGGCAGGGCCAGCTGTAGTGCCAGCTGGCGGTGCAGGTATGAGCAACTGTTAGGACATCCAAAGCTTAAGTCAAGACATTTAGATGCCATGAAATTTGTGCATAATTGGTGTTGTTTTGTGTCAATAATGTGTCAGGTTATACGAGCAGAGTCCTTAACGGATTAAAGATTAGCCCAGACGTAGAAATCGCGGCTGCGGTGGACTGTTTGATATGGGAAGTGTTAGTCAGAGGTTATTATGTGGATTTTTTATGCTAGAGTATTTTTTCCCCCGTAGAAAGATGTAGGCTCATCTCCTTAAATTATACTGGTCTATGTTGAGTCCCTTGACCAGCCTTGTGTGTGGCGTTAGCCATGTAAACAGCGAGTGTGGTGGTGGTGTGTTATGCGATAATGTAATGTGCTCTAACCACACCTTTTAAGGCAGCAAGCTTTATGAAAAGCAAATTCAGCATTATTTTAAGCTGCAGTCTGGAAGTGCAGATTGCCTTGTATACAAGGCGACAGCAATATTTTTTACTGTTAACGCTCTAGCTGTCCAGCAGCAGACTGGAGGAGACGACTGTGCATGGGTTGTTTGCCATTTTTTTTTATTTATGCCTACCATGCAGCATTGGGGGGACATTTATCTAGCATTGATTTACATTAGAACTAATTAATCTTCGGAAATATTTCGTGAGTTGTCGTGACTTAACTTAAATCCTATCCCTCATAACAAGTGAAAGGAATAAACCAATGCGTTTCGTTATTAAGTATAACCTGCGCCATCATTTCAGCTGCACACTAAATGTATTTCTAGTTGAAACATGAGTACGCACTATGCGTGATTGATCATATTTTGCCTATTCAACAAGAGTTCATTTATTTACTATAGCAAATTTGTCACCAAAGCTCTAATTCATGTATTAGACATAACCATAAGTTGAATGGGCTCATATGCATATGTGATTCAAATACAAGTGCTTGAGGTATAATCCTGCAGCCCCGGATTCAGCATTGCCTTATGACGAATGAAACGCCACCGTGTGTGGATGGTGATTGGGTGATCATAAATTCTCGATAATTATAGAAGTGCGTGATGAGGACTGTGTGGACTAAAATTTGTGTGGTGTGGCTACATCAGACTAGATTGAACAGTATGTGATGTGTGTACTGAACGGTGCGTGT
The DNA here is from genome assembly GCA_963681505.1 of Eunapius fragilis. NCBI lineage: Eukaryota > Metazoa > Porifera > Demospongiae > Spongillida > Spongillidae > Eunapius > Eunapius fragilis. The sequence continues at coordinate 16,946,610 of OY811971.1, forward strand.
GGAATGAACAGCCAGTGTGTGTGTGTGTGTGTGTATGTGTGTGTGTGTGTGTGTGTGCATATGTATGTGTGTATAGGATTCTTAACAAGTACTATAATATTTGTTGTAGTTCTAAACTGACAATGCGATCACGCGGATAGAAGACATAGAACAGTATCTTTAAATCATACCATACTAACCCCAACGTGATCGGTAACGTTTTCCTCAATTATTAGTACTCCCGTTTAGGCCGGCGTTTCTATATAGACCAAAGCCTATATTTAGCACATTTCTAGGGCATGTGTTGTTTGTGTCTAAACATAGGACTATTACAAGGGTGTACTGCAGAAAGATGGCGTTTTTTATTACGAATGGACGGAAAGCTTCATCAAAGTCAATCATGAATCACTAATTTGAGACATGATACTTCATGCGAACGATAGAATTTACTATAGCGATTGAATTTCAGCAGGTAATATTGCATGACGTTACTTTGAATTTATTATATAACAAAGCGAGAGATATGTCACGGTAAATTAGGTCCGCCAGAAATTTTGGTCCCGGTGTTGGAGCCGTGCGTGACTCCCTGGGATGAATGACTCCCCGGTCATTGATACCTTAGGCTCACGTGACTCCCCCCTGACGCAATTGACTCCTCATGTGCTACAATAGAAAAATGGAAGATATTAGCAAAAAGCTAGGTATCGTAGGGGATGCAGACTATATAATTTCACAAGCTAAGGCAATGGCATGTGAGAAAGAAGATAAATGGATAGACAATGTCAAATATTAAGATTGCTCAAGCAAAAGATAAAGCGTACTACGACAAGAAGCATGCTAATTCTAAGGTAACTGCTATATTCATTTGCACGATATTGACATATATATATTTGATTTACAGATCCTAAGTAATGGCACTGCAGTTTTGCTCAAAAACTGTGCTAGAGAAACCAAAAAAGGAGACAAATTGAAACCAAGGTGGAATGGTCCATACTTATGTAGTACATGCAGATCTTGGATAGGGTGTGTATCGCTTATACAATCCAAAGACAGGAAAAACTCTGAATGTATCTCGACTAACAGAGTTTTGTACTACAGATAAATCTTCACCACAACAGGGTCAATCTGCAACTTCATCATCATCCCATTTGCAATCAGCTAATTCTTCCACATTCTCAGAAGGTGAGTTAATTGTGGTTGATGAAAATGCTCGTACACCTGAAAAAAAAGAATGTCAAGTATAAATCAGGGATTTAAGACTTTATAAAATTGATGAGCATGATCTGTTGAATGGCAACGAGCTTTCTGATGCAATTATCCATGCAGCCCAAATGCTATTGATAAAAAGCTCTCCAAATATCAATGGACTCCAGAACCCTGTTTTGGGAAAGGTGCTTCAGTTTCAACACTCCCCAAATCCAGTTGTGCAAATCCATCACACTGGTAAGCCATGTATTGACCATACTTATCCCTTACATAACCCCAGCTAAATTTTAATGTACACGTAGGAGCTAGTCACTGGGTATGTACTACAAGCAGAGGAGCTAAATGTGGAGAGGTTTTATTGATGGACAGCCTGGCATCTTCTATGAGTGTAATCTTCAAGTTGCACAGATTTATGAAATCCTGTCGTGAAATCTTGTCTCATCATCCGAACTCTTGATGTTCAGCAACAGGATGGATGTAAAGACTGGGGTTTTTTCCATTGCATTTGCAACTGAATTATGTAGTGGCAATGATCCCAGGAAAGCATCTTTCATCCAAAGTGATATGAGACCACACCTCTTCAAATGTCTCAATACTGGCACATTAGAACGCTTTCACAGTATTCACCACAAGCAGTCAAAACTGTTTGTATTCATCGTTGCAAACCAGAGAACATAACAAGGGAACTTTATTGCATCTGTCGTATGCCTGATCATTATGACAAAAGATGGTTCAGTGCACTCTGTGCCAGGGATGGTATCACTACCGTTGTATGGAAATCAGAAACATGCACCTCTGTAAATTGGAGATGCAGCACATGTTCAAAATGCCTGGCATAAAGCCCCCAGTTTTATATCATGCTTTATTTGAAAACATTTAATGAAACGCTATTAATTATTTATGGGAGTTATTAATACCTAGGTATCATTGACTCCCAGGCCAGGGGCTGGGGAGTCATTTATACTTAAAGGAGTCATTTATACATGTACCTAGGTTATAATGTTCGGGGAGTCATTGATCGCTAGAGTTCAATGACTGGGAGTCATTAATCCCTAGGGATTAGTGACTGGAGTCATCGTAAACGGGAGTCAATGAAATCTATGACACCGGACCAAAATATTGGTCCGGGCGGACCATAGCTTCCTGGAAAAAATGGTCCGAATCTGAAATAAATGGTCCGTGAAGTGATTATTGGGCCACGTGTCCGAAAAAACAGTTGAAGAACGAAATGGAGAGCGGCATTGTGGATGACCTGAGCGAGGATCTAATCCGCGACGTCTTTACGTACCTTCCACAAATAAGCACCCTGAGGCATCCTCCTCTTCCATGGGCGTCGGAAGGTATAATACATTGGTCCAGCAAATGAATAATAATGTGTGGGCGGAGCAAAGTGAGTGGGTTGAATCTAATTACTTCCAGCGAGGCGCTCTCTCAGAAGCTTTTCAACTATATCATGCTATTTGAAGTCATGAAAAAAGCTCATTTACCCGTCTTTTCCTGGCACGCGCATCAAAACCGGTTAATCAATGAATTCTTGTGCTTCAGCTTGCCAAAAACATGCAAATGTAAAGCTAGCTTTCGTGGCAATTAATTCTTAACATATAGCGATTACACTTTTCCAGTCCTAACTCCGAAATAAAAACAAAATCAAGCTATAAAATGACCAAACTGACTAAGTCTGTGTTCGTTACCTCAAATAAACTCTTCCGCAATAACATCAATGAGGATGTTATCAAGGCTTTCTTGGTTAATGTTCAACAGCATCAAGCATGTGGTTCAATCTAGATTGGGACATCCTATTTCGCAAGCTACTAAAACTGCGCTCACTAACAGCATTGGTTGCTGGCATTACTAGAATAAGTCTAGTAACTGTGCAAAAATTCTATCTGCGCTGCAGACATATGCTGCATAGCTTGAATGCAATCTTTTATAACTAACCGTTCACTTTTCTCTTTAAACCAGCTTCCAAGATTCTGCAGCTGCACTGATAGTGTAGAGGAATTGAGGTCATTCATGTAAAATTCCACTACTTTCTTAAGTTGCTGATCGAATGTTTCACAGTTGGCGGCACTGACAATCAAGCTTTCGAGGTTCTCATAAATGGAATAGCCTGGCTGATTGAAGCGATCTGTAATGCTTGCAATGGCTAAATCTAGAACCTCAAAGTATGCTTGACGGTAGTGGTCTTCAACATTAGCACTGTGTGATCCTTCTCCTGTACCAATTTCAAAACGTGCAGGAGCTCTTCTTTTCCGCGGCAGTACTGGGGGGTTGGTGTCTGTGCTAGCACAGAAGACGTTAACTAAACGGAAAAATCCATCAAAAAACTCTGTTGTGTGCATTGACACAAGGGTCTTAACTGTACATTCAGCCAACGAATGCCCTTCAGCAGCAGACATTGACTGCTTCTGTAAAGTTCTGCTCAAGTTATCTGTTATCTTAAGGATCTTCATGGCAAGCTGCATCCCAAACAATACATCAAAGGTAGCCATTTGTGCCTGCACACCGATTATCCTACCTTTCACATCAGGATCAAGCTGGGTTGTGAGACATTCACTCCACAATTGTTTGAGAACAACATAGTTTTCAACGATGCTTTCTAGGGAATCTCCTCTGACAGTCCATCTGCTAGGGCACATTGCTCGAATGCCTATACTAGATCCAATCTTTTCCTCTGTTAAATTCTCCACTTTGATGCAATCGAAGGCTGCGTTTCGCTTTGGAGAATACCTTACCAACTTGCTGATTTCAAGGGCAACATCTAATGCATCCTTGCAAACCTTTGACTGTTTCATTGCATCTCCTACCGCAAGGTTCAACGCATGACCATAGCAATGTGTCAATACTGCTCTCTTCTCCTTACTAGCAAGTTGGGTAGCAACGCCGTTTCTGCAACCTACCATATTAGATGCGCCACCATAGCACTGACGACGACACTGTGCTAGTGAAAAATTCATGCGAAGCAGTACATCCTCAATGGTGGAGAATAATGAATTGGCATCAATTGTTCCCACGTTATAAAGGCCTATTACATCTTCATGTGCTGTTAGTGAGTCATCCACCCAGCGTATGCAAATGACAAATTGCTCCTTGTTTGAAACATCTGTGCACTCGTCAGCCATGATGGTAAAGAAGCCATTTTTTGCAATATCTGAGCAGATCTGACGCAAGATGTGCAAAGCCATTATCTCCAAAAATTCATTTTGGATTTCTCCAGAGGTGTACTTGTTAGACTTCTTATTCAGCCAAGTTAGAAGAGCTGGACAATCAATTCCTCTCAAAAGAAGAAGCTGTGACTAATTGCTATTAGTATCATCCTTTTGTCCCCTCAAAGCCAGCCCCTGTCGAGCAAGGAAACGAATAGACTCAATAATTATGCGCAACATTGTTCTATTTGCTTCCTTTTCTTTCCTGTGTTCAGTGCTTAGCATCTCACCCACATCACCAGTCTTCACAGGTAACCCAACGCTTTCAACAGCTTCCTTGTGACATTCACTGTTGGAGTGCTTTTTAAAAGCTTCGCATGCAGTTCGTATATCCTTTGGAAATGAATGTAGCTTCACGTTTCGTACTAGATTTAAACTTCTTCTCAGTTTCTGTCTTCATGCATATGAAACAAAAGGCAGCATCAGTGCCAGCATCGTAGTGCAGCCAGCTGTACTTCTCGCACCACTCTGGTCTAAACGAGCGTGCTTCACCCTTCGATCCAAAGGACCGTTTCGGAAAAGGAAACGACTTATTCGGATGAAATTTTTCAGGCGGCACTACGGCAGACGCGGAAGAAGACAATATCGAACGAGCGGTATCCATTTTCTTGTACATGCAGCAATAATAAACGATGTGTAAAGCTTTATCTGATGCCACCCGTCGACGACACTTCATACGTGATAAAAACTATGTACCTGTAACGTATAACATTAATCAATTTAATTATAATTTTAAGTCCAATGTACTTCTGCCTAGTACTACACAAAATTGTGTCTGCTATTGTATCAGATGAAAATTGCTCCAGTTTGCTGTTTCATGCATGGTACCAAGATGATGGTGTGGTTGCTGGTCCTAAGCATGCAGTTTCACGTGCACTTACCATCATCCAAGAGCTTGGCCCTCCATTAGGTCTGTTTATTAATGCAGCAAAAGGTAAACTCTTCAGTATTAGTGATCTCAGCATGTTCCCACCAGAAATGAAAAGATCTAGTGTACCTCATTTGGAGATCCTGGGAGCTCCTATTGGGGATGCAAATTTTTGTGCCAAAATTGTATCTCAGAAGTGTGCCACAGCCTCCAAATTACTTTCCCAACTGGAAGAGGTTGGTTCTGTGGACCCCCAAGTTGCTCTGCTTCTGTTACGACAGTGTGGCGGATTTTGTAAGCTTGTGCACCTGGCAAGGTCTACACCCCCTTTTCTCATTGCTGAAGGACTGGAGTACTTCGATAATGATGTTCGTCACTGCTTTGCTCTATCTACAGCTGTAGACACCACAAACAATGCTTGGAAACAGGCACAACTCAGCCTTAGCAGAGGTGGTTTAGGGCTTCGCCGGCTTTCAGAACATTCATCTGCCTGTTATATAGCATCTCTAAGCATGGCTGGCATGTGCTCTGAAACCAATCAGCACCTGTTGAATGCCATCGATAAGTTTAATGAACATGTTTCTAATGAGGATACAGTTACATTGGAAACTATCAGGGAGACATCATGCCGCCGAAAGATGCTTTCGAACAAATTGGAAGACAGCCTGTTTGCACAGCTTTTTTCAAAATCATCATTGCCTGACAGAGCTCGCCTTTTATCAGTTTCATCTCCCCATGCTGCAGCATGGCTTTCCACAGCTCCTTCTCCTGGTCTCAATCTGCAATTGGAGCCTTCTGAGTTCCAAGCAGCCTTACAATGGTGGCTTGGTGTTAGTATCTCAGGCTCTCAGGGTGTCACATGTCCTCACTGTCCAGCTCATTCTTTGGACCCTTTAGGCCACCATGCTTTGACATGCAAGCATGGGGGCGATGTGGTCATTCGTCACAACAGGCTTCGGGATGTATTTGCAGAGTCATGTAGGAGAGCCTGCATAAGTGCACAGGTGGAGGCAGGCTTTACATCTGAGGAGCGCCACACGCGACCAGCTGATGTCCTGGCAGCAAACTGGATGATGGGAAAGCCTGCTGCATTTGACTTTACTGTCACATCACCGCTAACCTCAAGTAATTTACCTGAAGCGAGTGTGACAGCAGGGTCTGCAGCCTTTGCAGCAGAGGAGAGAAAGCATAAGGCCAATGACTCCAAATGTGCAGAACTGGGTTGGGTATGCATCCCAATAGCTGTGGAGACCTATGGGTGTTGGGGCAAAGTGGGCAATATCGCAGCTAGCCTCTCGCTTGGCCACACGTCAGAACTGCCCAAAGTCTGCATCTGTCACAGCCCTATATCAAAGGTTGAGCATGACCCTTGTTAGGGCAAATGTGAGGGCTCTGCTGTCCAGGGCCATCTCAGACACCGGCTACTAATATATTATTTAGTCTAGGTGGTAGGTAATTTAACGTTATGTGCTTGTTTATCTGTATTGTACAAGTTTTTATAATTTTAATTTAAAATATATCAGGACCTACGATAGTAGGTCCTATGTAGGATTGGCTCCGTGGGCGTGGTTTTCGATCGAGCGTTAGAAAACAGAATATACGCTTCGTAGCCACTTGCCAGTCGCTACAAAATCTGCCCAAAACACGCTGCATCTATAGTCCAACGCGCGATGTTCGCAACTCTGCCGTTGTCTCCAGACGGTATAGTCGATCCCTCGAATCCGCCATTTTTTTCTCCTTCTCCTTCTCCTTCCTTTCGTCAAACATAACTCAAGTTAGGAAAAGCGGGAAAAAAAGATATTTGCACCAAAATGTAGCGCTCGATGCGACGTTTCATCCATTGTGAATTTGAAACTATATAGTTTATATCAGTTTCGATATAAATTAATAAAGAGTGTGCGTGGGTGTATTTTTGCCGATTTATAAAAAATGAAGTATGCTTGCGGATGGACAGTTGGATAAGGATCGTAACTAAATGCTTAAACCCATATGTTGTCGGGCTTTCGTCTATACAAATTGCTATTGGAACTTTGATGAATTGCCCAGGACCATAAGAACCCGTGTACTAAGCACGTGATCTTGCACGTGTTCGTTTTTATGTTCTTGTTGAAACATGCCTTCGCAGTAAAAGAGATCGGTACAATGAGAGCAAAGCTCGGTGGCAAACAAAGCAAAAGTTACCATGCGAACTCTGAGCAGAAGCGAGCCGACGAACGACAACGGGTTCTTGAGTGAATCGGGTCAGGAAAAGGGCAAGGTACAGACCCTCGTCATCCTATTTTTCATTGTATCTTCCCATCTATCAACATGTATATATTAGCTTCTTACTGTAGCTATGATGATGACCCATGCGAGACGCGCGGTACGAAAAAGATCCTGAAACGAAGCGAGCAAAGAAATACATGTAGAAGAGATCGGGTTAAGAAAAGGGCAAGGTACAGACCCTCGTCATCCTATTTTAATTTGTATCTTCAAACTGTATCTCTGATGATGACCCATGCGAGACGCTGGTACGAAAAAGACCCTGAGACGAAGCGAGCATGAAAAGACGACGCAGATCGAAGCGAGACGCAGAAAGAACCTGGTGGTACCAAATAGGGCCTGAATCCAAGCGGGTTGGTGAGCACAAACGCTACCTTGATCATACTGAAACAAGAAGAGCAGTTTAAAAGGCTAAATAGTCTGGGTCTGATCTAATCACTGCCTCCCAAATGCTGGACAATAAGAAGTCAAGATTAAACGGTGAGTTTATGTGTATACTGTAACAAGTACTGTGCGATTAATGAGCATTCGGATGTGCAACTTTAATGTTGCTTGAAAAGACACTAAATAGCAATAAAGCGTACTTGAAAACGTTGTTGAAGATTTTAAAGAACCACATGAATGGTTGGTTGACCAAAGTACGCACTAGAATGTTAGCAATCCCTGTTGACACTAATGGCTGGTGTGTTGTGGCTAATGAAATAAAGGATAAAAGTAAGGGTGAAAGTAGTGACTGTCCCAAAAAGTGGCATTGCACCTGTCAGTGTACACGCTTGAGTGATGAAGAGGTAGATATAATTTTATTTTTTTTAAAAAGTTATTTTTCACAAAGCCTGTAGTGGACATTAGAGTAGCACTAGGTGACCTTGGTAATTTTTGCCACATTGATTGTGACCTAAGTGCAGACATTTGTGATGAGAATTGTGTATGAAAACCCCTCAATATAATACCACACAATAGCAGTATAAAGGGCATTTCTTCACTAGCAACCGCAAACCGGATCGATCCAGATCGGGGGTGCTTCTTCACTAGGTAATTAGCATTCATCGACCAAACCGGATCGATCCAGTTGGGGCGTAACCCATGACAAAATGGCCGCTGTGTAACTATGGAGTAACGCTAGAATGTTGGTGGGAATCTGGGGGGCAGCTGACGTTCAGCGACAGCTGGACGACGTTGTATGAAATAAGTTGATTTATCAGCGGATGTGTACTGCTCACAACGAATTTATACTTGAATACTAGGAGATGTATTCAATACGCTAGGAGATGTATTCAATACTTGAATATATCTCCTAGCACGTTGCCGCAGACGTTTTTTTGCCCTTATTGTGCGATTTTGGAGGTTTCTTTTTCGTAGCTGGAAGTAGGCCGCTAAGGCTAAGCAAGCATATACCAGTTGCACAGCTGCCATATTGTCATGGGTTATGCCCCACCCAACTGGATCAATCCGGTTTGGTCGATGAATGCTAATTACCTAGTGAAGACGCACCCCCCGATCTGGATTGATCCGGTTTGCGGTTGCTAGTGAAGAAACGCCTTAACAATGGCAAGGGTGAGCAGGGGTTTTTAATAAGGGGATGAGGAATACTGGATCTAAACTGGTTTTGAGTCCTGCTCCTGGTATCACATGTCATGCAAGGCTAGGGATTAACACTTCATGCCTGTCTCAGCATGCTGATGCTTTGCTCCAGATGTTTACATTAACACCTGTAACTGTTGACACAACACTTCAGCTCTAGCTGGCTTCTGTCACACTTCCTGACATGCTACTAGGTAGTGGAATAAGATGGCATAGCACTGTAATTCCAAACATAAATGTGTTCAAGATTTTTTTAAGAGAAGGTTATATGCAAAAGGTTATATATGCAAATGTGTAATGCTTAGTATACATATAATTAGCATGTCAGCTTGCTTGGGGCGTCGCGATGAGAGTGATACGAAAAAAAGGCGTTAAAGTTTTTTTATTTCCACAAACAGCGAGCTGATGTACAAGCAGAAGTTAAAAAGAAAGGTACGTATCAACGCCCTGTTGATGTATTTGGAGCTACGTGGGAAGCCTAGCATGACGTGATGGTGCGGTTTGAAACCCACTTTTGAATAGCGTTTATTTTCCATCAGGAGCCCACATTTCTTCGCTATGTTCAAAGTTCAGAGGAAACTTGACGAGACTAATTCTGCTAACCTGTTAACCTGTTACATTCATTCAACTTCAGGCCACATGGGAAGAACTAGGACGCTACATAGGATATAGGAACGTGTCATGTGGCATGGAATGGTGAAAGAATGCACTGAAATGGTAGGTTACAGTTCAATAATTACCTTATACTGCCAGAGGAGCAACTTCAACTTGTGACTGTGACTAGTAGAGTTGAGTTTTTTTTTTAAAGTAACCACACTAAAAATTGATTGTCCAACATACTTGCCTTAGACAATGCTTGACATTACTCAAATGTTAAATCTATAATAGTCAGCATTATAACCATATGGTCATATTTTATAGATACGAACATGTGACATTTGCCAGTGAGTGAACAGAAAGCTCACTTGAGGCGTGCCTGAACTTCACCCAATTCCCGTGAAATCCCCATGGTACATAATGGGGATTGATTTAATTGGTCCTATTAGCCCACCTGGAGAAGATGGAAGTAAATATATTCTGACAATTAGTGACTATTAACGAAGTGGGTCGAAGCCATTCAAACACCAGACAAAACAGCAACTACTGTTGCAAACTGCTTTTTTAAGGTATGGCACGTATGAACTAATGATTTATATGCTGCAATTCATTACACTTTAGTGTTTATATTGCTTAGCATTAGTATTGCCTAGATGCATGTGCAAAATATAGCAATGGGGTATGCACATATAGGTGTTATTTCAGCAAATGTCTGCCATTTTGTGCTGTGCATATATAATCATGTATTCTTGTGCAGATCTTCATGAGAATGGGATTACCCAGAGTTATACTCTCTGATAATGGTTCAGAGTTTTGCAATAAATTGAATGACAAGCTGGCTGAGATTCTTGAATTGAAGAGGCTGCTTACTACACCATACCATCCTCAGGTAGGTGTCTAAAGCTATACTAAATGTCATGAAACCTTGATTAACATTATTCACAGGCAAATGGTCTGGATGAACGTTACAATCAGATACTGCAAAACATGCTGGCAAAGTTTGTTTCAACCAAACAAACAGTGTGGAGCTCCTACCTAGACACTTGTACTTTTGTATACAATTCATCAAGACATACGTCAAGCACATATACACCATTTCAATTAATGTTTGGTCGTCAAGCAATTCTACCTTTTGATATAGACCTACAGAAGGAATCAAGTGATGAACTGCATCACAAATATCAAGTGTTGAATGATCCAGATATGGTAGCAGTTCAACGCAAACATCAGGTCATTTTGGAAGATGCAAAAAAGCACATTCTTGATGCTCAAAAGAAACAAAAGCAAAAGTATGACTCAAAACGTGCCAAGCCAGATTGCTTTCAAGTAGAAGAGCTAGTGATGAAGAAGAATTTTAGAAGAAAGATAATGAAAGGTGGTAAACTACAAGACCAATTTGATGGTCCTCACAGAGTTGTTAAGAAGATGCCACATGGAGTATATGAACTGATCAGCAAACTTTATGGCACTCTAATTCGAGCTACTGGAGGTCACCTTAAGATGTACCACAGCAATATGCTCCAAGGAAGTACTTAATTCATTTGATGACAAGCAAGCCTCCAGCAAAGTGATATCTGATGATCCATCAACCAGTGGTGTTAAGCCTGATGACACATCCATCTGCAGTGGTATTTAATGTGATGACCCATCCACCCCCAGTGATGCTGAGCATGATGGCTTACTCACACCAGCGATATTGGGTGTGATGGCTTAACCGCACCCAGTGATGTTGGATGTGATGGCACACAAACCATCAGTCATGCTAAACCTGATGACCAACCCACCACAAGTGATATTGAGCCTAAAGACTTACTCCCCCTAAAAGATGCTGAATCTCCTGTCTTACTATTTGGCTCCTGCAAAGCACGTTGTGCTACTAAAAGATGTCTGTGCAAGTTAAATCATTCATGCTGTGGGCACTATTGCCATCCAGGTAAAACTTGTTGTAATATGGAAACAGCAAAACCACAAGAAGTTGTAAATCTTAGTACCAGTGAAGATGATGCCCAAAATGATTCCGTATGGATAAAAGTAGGAGAATCTGTGTTGCATAAAGAGGACAAAGTGGTATTGTCGAATAATGGATGGTTAACAGACAATATAGTACATGCAGTTCAACAGCTTCTTAAACAAAGTCATCCTCATATATCTGGCCATCAAAACCCAATTCTTCAGAAAACAAATACCTTTGATGTGCAAAGAAACCTAGACTTTGTACAATGCCTGAATATCAGAGACAACCACTGGATAACAGTATCTGCTGCTTCAAGCATTCCAGACACCATAAATGTATATGATAGCTTGAATGGCACATTAACTGAAACTTTGAAACAAATTATTGCAGATTTAATGCATTCTGCAGGAAAGCAAATCACAGTACAGTACGTGAATGTTTAGTACCAGAAGGGTTCGCAGGACTGTTGTTTATTTGCAATAGCCTTTGCCTGTTGAATTTGCTTTGGCAAAGATCCTCCATCAGTTAAGTTTGTCCAATCCACATTGAGACAGCACTTAATAGAGGGACTAGAGCAAGGAAATATTTCGCCATTTCCATCAGCTGTACGACGACAAAGATCACAGGTGGTGCGTCAAGAGGTGTTTAAAATATTCTGCTCTTGCAGGATGCCTAATGATGGTAGAAAAATGATTCAATGTTCAAAGTGCAGAGAGTGGTATCATTTGAAATGCGTCCGAGTCGACAGGAAATTTTTTGAGACACTATGCCATGGTCCTGTGGTTGTAAATAAGCTGATCAGTTTAGTACTCAACGTAATCTATTGTACTCTGGTTTCATATTCTGTTATTACTCTGGTTTCATGTGATGAATGTATCAATTGCTTTTTAAAATATTTGCATGTACTTGCATTGACACTTTCACGGCAGACCATTATTTCCGGAACTCACAGCTGGAAATTTTGGTATATACATATATACGGCAGTTAACTGACCAATATTTCCAACACGGACATTTATTTCCGGTAATATCGGTGAGGGCGAACCAAAATCCGTTGGAAATTTTGGTCCGCCCGGACCCAAATTTTCAGGACCAAAATTCCGGTGATAGATCTTCCTTGCCGCGACAGAATGTCCTGTGACACATGCAATGCATGGTTTGGCAGTATTCATAAGTGCTTATTGACATGCCCCCTAGCTTATTTAACGTCACTGCATGCGTTTGATCCCTCTCAAAAGGCGCCACCTATAATTGGATCTGCCGCCACGAGATATCGTACACATTTCATGACGTACAGTTTATTTACAATTGCACCTCATTTATAATCATTGTAAGTTAAGCTGCTGTGAACATTTATCGCTCTCTAAACTACAAGCTACTATGTTCATCACTCGTACCATCTGCCCGCGCACAGTCATTAGGGATAGAAGCGAAACTGAATGGCGTCCATCTTTGTTCCAGACCTCCCGGAAAGGGAGGCAATTCTGCCCTTCACGGAGAATGGAGTAGCGCCTGTTTTCCCAAACGGCCCGTAGGAAGTCGTACCGACCTGTCCCTGCTTCCTGGTCACGAATGTCAACTGGTCCACAAGAACACCGTTGGTCTTTCCATCCACTTGCACGATCACTTCACCCACCGCTGCAAAGTTCAAAGTGGTCAGAGAGCCTCCTTGTCCTCCGTGGTACGGGCCCTGTACCGTCGTGTTATCTGAACGGATGTAGGTGGCTTGGATGCCGTCCACTTGATCCCCAGAGTGGATTACGAGAGAGGCCACACCAACGATGTTGCCCAATCCGTTGTCGTCGAATGGGTTACCTCCAGTTCCTCCGATAACTTGAGACTGCAAAGGAACTGCCATGACTGTAAAAAAAAACACGCTTCAGTAATGTTAACTAGTTACGTGGCAGATGAATGCTATTTATAGGTTGGTCGGAGCCAGCCCGATGAACTTATTTCTTTCCCTTGAATTGGACTTACGGTGCACAATACCGTTCATCGTGTTTTGAGAATAAGGTTTACACGCCGTGTAAATACTTTCAGCCGCTGATTCATTTAAGCTCTAAGATGGCACCCCAAGGGTTTTATATGGCAAGGAGGACCTCTGACAAAACAAACCGAAGCCATGATATAGAATTGCTAAATGGGGTATAGATACTGATTCTTGTTACAGAACAAAACTTTTATATCCGACATAAAAGCTATTGTATAAGCTGATGCTCTCAGAAAAAATCAGAATCACAAGACACAATATATCAGGCATCGTACCGCGGAGGCCTAACTTCTAACTTTAAAGGCGAATTTCTTTCTTAGTCAGTCGGTATATAGTTACCAAAGTCAAATCAGATGGATTGGAGACGGATCGCGAGTAGTACGTACGTTCTGAACATAGCCTGCGGCCTGGATTTAACCACTGGAAAGGTGTGATTAGCCAGCTCAGATCACGGAGTGCGCGTGAGTGCAGACCCAAATTATAACCTTCATTGGGCATTTATTATTTTTGGAAGGTATACTGACGCGAGAAACTTTAACACTTCTGGTACACAGTAAGGTGAGTGTTAGAACCAACACACATCGTTTTCTGAACTCGCATGTACTTGCCTCAATAGGTACACTATGCTTTCTCTGTTAAATAAAAATGAGATATTTAGCAAGGAGGAGTGTTTTTTTTTTTAAGTTTTGCTCTATCGTCATCAAATCGTAAGTTACACACTCTACGAGATATCCTGCAGTCTCCATACAATCGTATAGTGTTTTTATGATGTAGTTATGAATCCTATGTGTTCAGTGATTGACCCAGGAGGGCTTAGCGAGAATTGAATAAGAAGATTTAGAGATGAGGGGGTTAATTTGATATTAGATTTTTTTTGGACTAGTCAGCCTTAGCAGGTAAGTTGATTAATAGCTCTTGTGTGGTGTGGTTTTGTGTGGTTAGTGTGGTTAGTGTGTAGTGAACGGTGTGTGTGGAATGAATAGCCGGTGTGTGTTGTTGTGTGTGTGTGTGTGTGTGTGTGTGTGTGTGTGTGTGTGTGTGTGTGTGTGTGTGTGTGTGTGTGTGTGTGTGTGTGTGTGTGTGTGTGTGTGTGTGTGTGTGTGTGCGTGCGTGCGTGTGTGCGTGCGCGCGTGTTTGTGTATTTAACAGCGTGTTGTATACAGTGCGTGTGTGTGCGGTGTGTGGAAAAAAAGCCAAGGACAGGTAGGAATCTTAAAAGTACTAATTAACCTTTGTTGTAGTTCTAAAGAACTTACGATGCGATCACGGAAAGCAGACATAGAACTGAATCTTAACGTACCAATTAACATTTGTTGTAGTTCTAAGGAACTTAACGATGCGATCACGGAAAGCAGACAGAACTGAATCTTAAAAGTACTAATTAACCTTTGTTGTAGTTCTAAAGAACTTACGATGCGAAACTGAATCTTAAAAAGTACTAATTAACCTTTGTTGTAGTTCTAAAGAACTTATGATGCGATCACGGAAAGCAGACATAGAACTGAATCCTTAAAATATACTAACGGTTGTTGTAGCACAAGGGACAATATAATAGTCCTATTTTAGCACACTTCGACTAAGGCATATGCTGTTTCTGTGCTAAATATAGGACTATTACATTTTCCCTTTTGATAAACTTGTTTCCTTGCTTTTTACACCAGTATACTATTTGCCTGCAAAACCTATATCCCACCAACTTTCTCAGAGAGAATGTTTTTATTTTCTTGTTTCTTTAATTTTTTTAACACCCAAATAGGTACTTTTGCTTAATTATACTTGATAAGACCGTATATAGGCTTTTAGGCTTTTGTGTATCAAAGCCTAAAAGCGAGTCCTCCAGCAAATTCTAGAGCTATTGGTACAATTTAAAAGTGTTCCTGTCCCGAGTTATGAGTTCCCAAGAAGCAGACGACCAGCCCATTATTTTTGGAAGGGGAACGAGGACAGCAGTATTTTTCGTTCTCGACAATCACGCGGTTCTACGACGTGAAAAAAATAAAACGAAACTACTCAGTTTTGACTTCTACATCGATTGCCGCAACAAGTTAGATGATCCGATCGTCGGGAGCGAAGCTACGGTAGGGTCGCGGGATTTTAAATAAATTCATAGTCGGGGTCAAAACCTATATGGAGGTCTCTAGCGAGACTTCCGATTGAGAATAAATTCACACACTTTATGCGTTCAGAAGAGTATACACCAGCACTTTGCCGACCATTTGCAAAAAATAAAAAACGTATGTATCTCTTTCAGTATGCCATCTTCTGCAGTATACCTAGCTACTTGCCATCAAGCACTTGGACAAAGATTGCTACGTTTGTCCAGTACCTTGAAGAGCGCTTCGCGAACCCTGTTTCGAAAAAACGGGACTACTTGTATACCGACTTGGAGAAGTCAGTCAGGATGTAATGAGTATTCAAATGAGCTATTCTATTAAATGATCGTACAGGGCGAGGGAAGACAAAACAGCTATCTACGGTGGTTAGCATTGATATTCCTCATATCCATGCATGCAGGGGGGTTTATATTAACTATCTTGGGTGATAAGTGACTTCCCTCCCCCTGTAAGGTTATTACATTGAATAGCCCAATACTCCTCCATTGGGACGTATTTAGGGCCTAGCGATGGGAAAGGGTTACCGTACAATAAAACATATGACATGTCATGTTCATTAACTTGATGTGTCTAACAATACCTTTGACCATTTTCAGGCCAGATCACTGATCCTGCTCAAAGGTCATTGCTAGACGAAGTAAAGAATTTTTCATTGTCTACATTCACATTATTTTAGATATATGTGCATTATATTGCGACACAAATAGTTAGATTATGTACCTTATGCGGGCAAGTTCATATGTTAATGAACATGAGATGACATATGTTTTATTGTACGGTAACCCTTTTCCATCTCTAGGCCCTAAATATGTCACAACGGAGGAGTATTGGGCTATTCAATGTAATAACCTTACAGGGAGAGGGAAGTCACTTATCACCCAAGATAGTTTTAATAAATCCCCCCTGCATGCATGGATATGAGGAATATCAAAGCTAACCACCGTAGATAACTGTCTTGTTGTCCCTCGCCCTGTACGATCATTTAATAGAATAACCCATTTGGTCTGTGAATAAACGTTACCGATCACATCGAAAGGTGTTTATAAAACTTGTTTCCTTGCTTTTTACACCAGTATACTATTTGCCTGCAAAACCTATATCCCACCAACTTTCTCAGAGAGAATGTTTTTATTTACTTGTCATATATCACAATTTGAGACATGGTATGCATACATCACTGATGCGAGCGATTGAATTTACCAGCGACAAAATTTCAGCAGGTAATATTGTCGTAACTTTTAAAAATACGGGATGGAGATACCCATACCAACTTTCACCATTTGGTTTTGTTTCACCGTGGTGTGATCAATATCCAGTAGTTCCATTGGATCTCAATGCTTGTTCAATTCTTTTGGTTTAGCTCTGTTCCATTGTCAATTATAATCGACCTCAGGCAAGCCCATTCGCATAACGAACACTATCTCAACAACATCCTAGTCCGGATTATGAAAAACTTAATAGTACGCCACGAGTGTTTAGGTCCTAAACCGGTGAGTTCGCATGTTAATGAACATGACATAACATATGTTTTATTGTTACTGTAAACCTTAGCGATTTATGTCTGATCTCTCGACCCCAGGCCCTAAATACGACACAACTGAGGAGTATTTGGTCTATATACGACCACCGGAAAGAGTACCGGCACTAGTAAATGAAGACCGAAATATACGTTACCAAAGCTATTTCTACAATAAAGGTTAGTAGTTTTTAAGATTCAGTTTCGTGTCCGCTTTCCGTCGTAAGTTCGTTAGAACTACAACAAGGTTAGTACTTATTAAGATTCCTACCTGTCCTTGGCTTTTTTTCAACACACCGCGCGCGCACACACGCACTGTACAATCCATACACACATGCACGCTGTTAAGCACGCACGCGCACACACGCACACATACACATACACACACACACGCACCACCACTACCAACAGCTGTTAATACATTGTTCA
Source organism: Eunapius fragilis (assembly GCA_963681505.1). NCBI lineage: Eukaryota > Metazoa > Porifera > Demospongiae > Spongillida > Spongillidae > Eunapius > Eunapius fragilis. Next base: position 16,964,312 of record OY811971.1, read on the forward strand.
GTACACACCACACACATAATTCAGTCCACAGCACACACAAACACTGTTCAATCCACAATTTTTATTCCACACTACACATACTGTTAAGCCCACGCACGTACCATCCACACACTACTGCAACACACATACACGCGCAACACTGCCCAATCTTTAGTCCAATAAACAAAAAAACGTGTGCACACTGTTCAGTCCTCATCAGACACACACATGGACCTGTTCAATCCATGCACACGCACACCACACAATTTTAGTCTATGCATACACACACACACACACACACACACACACACACACACACACACACACACACACAACACACACACATGCATACTAGAGATATACCTACACACAGGGACACACCTACACACCTACACACAATCTATGCACCAGGGACACTCCTGCACATTAGGGACACCCTTACCCACTTAGGGCACTTCACATTTCACTTCACACATGCACCCATTCACACACTGCACACACACACTGTTCAGTCCATACACACATGCCACATCCATACATAGATAGTCACATACACCATCCACACACAAACACTATATCACACAATTTAGTCCACACAAACTCACACACTTGTTCTGTCCTCATTGCACACACATGCACCCATCCACACATTACACAATGTTCAGTCCATACCCCAAACATGGCACTGTGCAGTTCACTTTTTAGTCTACACACACTTCAAACAATTTTTATCCACACACACATACACGTACAATTTCTAGTCCAACAAACACAAACACACATACACACACTGTTTAGTCCTCATCAGACACACACACACATGTACCCATCTACACACTACACACATTGTTCAGATGTAGTGTGTAGGTGTGTCTTTGGTGTGTAGGTCTGTCCCTGTGTGTTGGTGTGCCATGGTGTGCAGGTGTGTCCCTGTGGGTAAGTTTGTCCCTGTACCCTTGGTGTGTAGGTGTGTCCCTGGTGGATTAATGTGGGCATGTTCCTGGTGTGTAGGTATGTCTCTGTGTGTAGGTGTATCTCTAGTATGCATGCGTGTGTGTGTGTGTGTGTGTGTGTGTGTGTGTGTGTGTGTGGTGAGACTGCACAGTGCGTGTGTGCATAGACTGAAAACTGAACACCGTTTCTGTGGTGGACTGCAGTGTCCATGTGTGTATCTGATTAGGACTGAACAGTGTGCATGTGTGTGTTTGTTGAACTCAATATTGGGTAGTGTTGTGTGTAGTGTGTGGATGATGCATATGTATAGCGTGTGGTTGGTACATGATATGTGTGCAGTGAAGTGTGTGGATAGTGCATGTATGTGTGTTGTGAATGAGGACTGAACAGTGTGTGAATGTATATGGTGCGGTTAGGGTGGATTGAAAAGTGTGTGGTGTAGATGGAAACATGTGTGTAGTGTGTCTACTGAACAGTGTATGAACAGCCGAGCGTGAGTGTGAGTGTTGTGTGTGTGCGAGTGTGTTTGTGAGTGTGTGTGTGTGGATTATACTGTGTGTGCGCATGGTGTGTGGGGAAAAAAACTAAGTATATTTAGGAATCTTAATAAGTACTAACTTTTTTGTAGTTCTAAAGGTCTTTTGATGCAATCACGAAAAGCAAATATGGAACTGAATCTTTAAAATCTTCTAACCTTTGTTGTAGAAATAACTTTCCGTGTGGTCGCTAACATTTATATCAGTCCTCATTTTATGTAGGTTGAGCCTACTACACAGCTCCTCAGATAACACAGCTGACTTCGTTTTCCCCTAGCTCCAAGCAACCGGTAATGGTATACAACAACAGCATGTTAACATGAAAATCTGATTAATTTTCTTCATCTGTGGTGTTGCAATTAACTGTGATTTATAATTTTATTAGTGGTTACAGCGAGCAGACCATAATTGTCTTTGGAAAGTGTTGAAATTGATGCATGGCTTTTTGAAGTA